>JH651294.1:72956-125061 GCA_000260095.1 Tetrahymena borealis | reverse complement strand
TTGATCTCCAATGCTATTTTTGCTTTTATATTTAAAGAAAATAGTAATAAAATAAATAACATAGAATAAATTTGTATTGAAAAGTGGAAGAAAATGAAATTACTATAAATCAAGAGTTAATGTAGTAAGTTATAAGCAATTTCCTAATGCAGACCCTAAACCACAAGCACCTTCATCTCCTATACTATTGCTGCTATTATATTTAAAGAATTAAGTAATAGAATAAATAAAATAGAATAAATTTGTATTAAAATATGGAAGAAAATAAATATAAATTTCTACCTTAATTAAAGAGTCAATGTAGTAAGTTTTGAACAATTTCCTAAAGCAGACCCTAAACCACAAGCACCTTCATCTCCAATGTTATTTAGGCTATTATATTTAAGAATTAAGTAAAAAAAAATAAGATAGGAGAGAATGAGTTGGAAAGTGGAAGATAATAAAAATAAAATTTACCTTAATTATAGAGTAAGTGTAGTAAGTTACGAGCAATTTCCTAAAGCTGATACTAAACCATAAGCTCCTCGACCTTTAATGCTATTGATGCTATTATATTTAATGAGTTAAGTAAAAAAAATAAGATAGAAGAGAGAATAAATTTGTGTTGAAAAGTGGAAGAAAATAAAAATAATAAAAAATTTTACCCTAATTTTAGAGTTAATGTAATAAGTTATGAGCAATTTCCTAAAGCAGACCCTAAACCGCAAGCACCTTCATCTCCAATGCTATTTTTGCTATTATGTTTAAATAATTAAGTAATAAAATAAATTACATAGAATAAATTTGTATTGAAAAGTGAAAGAAAAATAAAAAATAATATAAAGTATTACTATAATTCAAGAGTTAATGTAGTAAGTTATGAGCAATTTCCTAAAGCAGACGCTAAACAACAAACACTTTAATCTTCAATTCTAGATTTGCTTTAATATTTAAGAAATTTTTGGAATCAATAAAAAAACTATAGTAAATATTTACCTAAAATCAAGTGACAATTTATTAGCTAAAATATTTTGCTGAATAAACTTTTAATTTATTATAAATATAAAATTTTAATATTCTTTGAAAAATAAGGTATTTACATATTTAAATTAGTCCTCTGTCATTTCTTATTGTACCATATTTTTCTACTCTATTGTATTCCTATCAAATTTAAATTAAAAAGTTTAATATATTTGATAAAAATATTATAAGAAAATGAGCGGCCATTTATAAATTAGAGTACAAAATTGAGTCTTTCTAACCAATGCAATATAATGAATTATTAATATAAAAAATAGTTGTTAAATTTTAAAATGTGACGTTGAGTAATCAAAAACTAAAAATTTTTATGAAAATGAGATAGAAATAATATAGAAAAATTTTTATGAGAATGAAGAAGAGAATATTTATTTATATTAAAAATAATATATATAGAAAAAAAGGCTTAGCGCCGAATGTATAGTATTATTTTAAAAAATTTTACATTTTCTACAACTGCATGACGAACTATTTTATTATTTTGTAGATATTTAAGATGAATAATATTATAAATTAATATTCATATATAAAAAAAATTAAAAATGTATATATTTATATTATTTAACCATAATGGTAATATTAAAAAACCACTTACCACTTACCGAAAAATAATACAATTGGATTAATTGAAAATAAATTATTTAAAAAGTGCAAGAAGAAAAAATAAAATTTTAAGAGAAAAATCAACTCAAGATTTATCTTTATAAAGAGATCATACAGGCTTAAAAATATCCCAAAAATAGATAGCTTAATTAAACGAAATTTCATCTTATTAATAAACCAAAAACCGATCATACTTTTAATTACATAATTTATTTGAAAGAAAAAGTATTAAAATTGAAAATAAATAAATAAATTTCATTAGAAAAGTAGAACTAACTTTTAATAGCGAAATATCAAGATAAGAATATAAAAGGCATAAAAATATTTAAATTATTAATTATATATTTAAGTATAAAGAGATGGATAAGGACTATTTTATTTCATAGCCTCAAAAGTAATTGGATGGATTGAATTCTTAGGAAGATGATCCTTTCAATCCAGTATCTACATAAGAGAAAAGGCAAATTTTGATATAATTTAATGAAGATAACACAACATTAACTATAAAAGATGGTAATGTAGTTCATAGAAGATTTCATTTTAAAAAATAAAAAAATAGTAAAGCATCTACTAAAATTAACACAACGGAATAAGATGAAACAATAAAATAACACTAAAAGATATTTTCTTTTCAAGAATATATTGATAAATTATCACATTTAACTCTTATATCGATTGAGAATTGCAAAGTTAATATTTACGCATTTAAAAAAGTAGTTACAATGAATCTAAAAACTTTAGAACATTTAAAAATAATAAATTGTAGCTTCTTTGAAAATGATAAAATAGTTCGCAGTGATCTATAAAAATCTTCGAATAATAATAAAATGCTTAGAGAGTTAAATTTTAGTTTTCTTGTTAGATCATTGCAGTTACCATAGATTCAATATCTTAATATTTACTATAAAAAAGTATCAACAAGGAATCTACTAAGTATGAAAAATGTGCATAAAAGACATTAAAAGAAGATATTGAGTTATAAAAGAAAAATAAATTGATTTAAGAGTACTAATGCGATGAAAATAGCGCTTTTATACAATTTGAACTGAACAAAAGACAGAGTTTGGAAAAAAAATACAAGAAATTTTAAAATTAATCTGAAATGGTGAACTATATTATACAAGGACCTTAATCAAGCAATAATAACCCTGATTAAATTCAAGATTGTATCAATCAAAATATAATTGCAGATATTAATGAGAATACTTTTATTTTTAATAAATACATTAAAGATGCTTTCATTGAGAGCTAGGGTATTATACTAATTAAATAAGATTGTTTAGAAGATCCAATTGCTTAGAATATGATAAATAATTTGATTATCAAGGTAAATGAGGAGATTAAAACAGTTGTCTTTTTAGAATCAGGTACTATTCCTTTGTAATGTTTCTTGTTTATCACTAATTCCATGATGTAAATGAGGAATCTAGAATCTATAGCCTTTATTGACTCTTGGCCTATAAACGGTTCATATTATCTATTGAAAGAAGTAGTATTGAGAGAGTCTAGTTGTTTGAGTGGTAAAATTAGAAAGAAAAAGGAGCTTCTTATAGTATTAAGTAGATCTTCCTTCAATATAGCAGAATATGAATTTGCTCTTTTTGGGAAGGAATAATTGACTAAAGAAATTAAAACTACTCCTAATTATTATGGCTTCTTTATATTGAATTTAAATTAGTTGCTTGAATTCACTCCTTACAGTGAGTAATTTATCTAAGAGTGTCTAAGTAATTAGTCAAATAATCAGAAACATGAGATAGAAGAATTATTAATAAAACAGAAAAATACTTATCCAGAAAAAATCTAATAAGAAATCAAGAAATATTAAAATTTCCATACATTTGATTACGAAAATAATTGGGAATAAGTTATGGGTAGTTATCTAAACACAGCTTTTAATGAAAATAATAATTACTTTACTTTCAATCAATAGGAATTAGAGAAAGATATAAAATTATTACTTAAACATTATAATATCTATAATCTCTAATTAATTAATAAACTCATTAATTATGTTTCAAATAAAGTAACCAAAACCTTATTAAATTAACAATACAACGAAATTCAATTATAGGGAACAGAAATAACATATCATTTAAATCTATTTTACTTTTTTTTAAAAGATCAGAAGTGGCTATTGTAAGAAAACGTTAATATCTTAGAAGGAAATAATTTTTTTAAATTTAAAGTGGAGAATAAAATATAAAGAAAGAATGAGGAATTTGGATAGGAAATAGAATTTTCAGAAATATTGTTAAGATTTGAAGAAATCTTTTAAAATAAAATTTCTAATTTGAAAGGAGTGATCTTCACATTTGGTCATACGAAATTTAATTGCTTTAAAGTAATTCAATTAGAAAATGGATAAGTATTCTAATAGGAGTTGCTTAGTTTTGGTGGTTTTTCTAAAAGTGATGAGTATGGAAAAGAAGGATAACTACGTTATTATACATTTTATTTAAGTAAATAATTTACTGAGTTGCTTTCAGAATTGTTAAAGAAGTTACAAAAAATAGAAATTGATATTGGCTATGAATTTAGAATAGGTTTGAAAACAGAAAAGAAATCAGAAGACGTTTTTGAGACACTCATTAATTTGATAAAAGATTTAAATATCAATTTGAAATGGTTCATTATCAATGGTGAAATTGAAGAGAGTGGTAGATGTTACTATTAAGATTTCTAAATCAATCCTAAATCTATCAAAAAGATAGAATTAAAAAAAACTGATTTTATCGAGTGTAATTTTCTTAATAATTATGAGTTTGAAACTATTAAAATGAGAAACAGTTCAATTAATCCTATAAATAATATAATGATCACCAAAAACCTAAGAAAATTAAAAATAGAAGATTGTAGTCTTGATAATTATTAATATCTTATTCAAAATATGATGCAATAAAGCCAATAAAATTCATAAATAAAGACAAATCAAGCCATAACTTTGACTATTAGGCTAAATAAAAAAACTGAAAATTTTGTAGGAAATGCACCTTAAGAATTAGAAATTGAAGAAGAATTGGTTTCTTAAATACTTAGCCAAGAAAATATTAATCTAAGATTATTTAATCTTAGTAAAAAGACTTTTAAATGCTTCTTTGAAAGAGTAATTGAAATATAATTTACAAAGAATGCCATTTAAAATCTTTATAATATCTACTACAATGAATTTAAAAAGATAATAAATCAAGTTAGATAAAAAAAAATAGTAAAATTAGTCCAATAAATACCAATAGGAAACAATATGAAGTCTAAATAACAATAATATTAGGACTTTATTGAATTTACCTAATTCCGAGATATCTACTTAAATAGCTCACAAATAGAAAATTTCTTAATAGCTTGTCATGATCGTAGTGATTAATCTAGAACATTTCCTATAAATTATCTAGAAATAAAATAACGTTTAAGTAGCACATAGCTCTAGTACGGTAATAAAATAGAGAATGATTAGCTTAGCAATAAAATTCAAAAAGACTTACTTTTTCAGACTTCTTTAATTTATCATAAATTTAGACCAAAAAGTGTGAGGATTTGTTGGTTTAATAACCTATTGTTTAGTGAGTAATTATTCAAAGATCCTCTCGCTCTAGAATCAATCGAAGAACTAGATTTTAGTAAAAGTAGATTTTTTTTAGGTTCTTAATATACATTTTTGGATAATCTCATAAACTCATCACCTAACTTAATAAAATTAAACTTAAAAAGTTTAATCATACAAACGTTTTGTTGTTTTAAATTGAATATGATAAAAAGTGATAGATTATAAACAATTATATTATCAAATAATGATCTTTTAGTTATTTAACCTTTCTTAAAAGCTATGAGCAATGCAATAAATATAGAATTTGCTAGCTTAGATAATATAAATTTAGGAAATTCTTTTAGTACTAATTAATTTGTAGAAATTATTAAAAACCCATTTGAGGAATATATCAAATAGATTAAAAGGATAGTAGAAAACAATTCATCTCACTTGAAATAATTAAAAATTAGTCTTTGTAGAAATGAAGAATTTGACATTATTACGATGTGCAAATAGCTATAAGTTTTATAAGTGTCAGTTGGGTAAGAGTAGCTTCATAGAATAGGGAAATTGATCACACCATCTTTAACCAAAATAAAAATTAAAATTCCAATTTCTAAAATAGAGGCAAGATATTAATCTTTTTAAGCTGGTATGTCACAGGAGAATCTTTAATCTCTATTAGAAATTGCGAGAGATTTTAAAAATCTAAATTGTATTAGCTTAATAAATTAAAATGGATATGGCACTTAATTTAATCAATATTATAGAGAGCTAGGAAATGAATCTTAGTAATGCTTTTAAATATTGTTAATTGATTAATAGCTTAATTTTGTTTAAGGTTAAACCTAAAAATGTATAAGATTTTCAGAATATGTTGATAGTATTAACCAATTAAAATTTTCATAAAGTAAAGGAAAGTTTTAGATATTTAATCTGCTTGATATTAAATAATTTAATAAAATAAAATTAAAGCTAGAAAGTCTAGTTATTTGGAATCAACCTCAATTAAATTTTGAATTTTTAAATTAAATTTTTGCAATTCATAAAGATTCTCTTATCTCTCTTTAAATTAACAACTGTGATTTAAGAGAAACTTCATTTAAAAATGTAAATTTTAAGAACTTGCCTAAAATAATCTAGAAATTATCCTTTCATTCCAATAGGAATCTAACCAGTTTATCATTTCTTGATATTGTTTTCAATCACATCGAAGAATACAAGATAAATAAATTAAGAGTTACTGAAACAAATATTCCTTTTATTGAAATTGCTAAATATGCATTCTATGTAGAAGATATTATCTGTGATTACTATCATTCTAATTTTAAGAATGACTATAGGTTCTTATTAGAATATTTTTATCAGACAGTTGAAGAATAAACTACTGTATTTTCAATTCTTGCTGATGATCGATTGGACATGCAATAAGATATGCTATATCATTAAATTTCATTTTTACCTAAATTTAATTCAAATAATTGGTTAAAAAACATTCCTTCAATTCTATCTTCTGAAGAGTTGTCTTCATCTACTCCAGAAATAAGTCAATTAAAAAAACTTTTCAATAAACGTTAGCCTGAAATAATTGGTAAAAACCCATTTTTACTTTATCTTGCAGGAATAATCAACTAATCAAGTGAATATGTAATAGGATACAGTAGAAACCATTCTGAGTTCATTTAAATTTAAAAAGAATAATCATTAGATGAGTATATTCTGATTCAAAAATTACTAGAAAATAAACATGACTTAAGAAAAATTCATTTATCCATAAATCTTGATATCTCATATGAAATGTTGAGTAATCAATTGGCTTAGTAAAAGTTATAAAATAATAGAAAAGAGTTAAAAAAAGAAATAAATTTAATAAAAAAATAAATATTTGGAGAAAATTAATCTACAGAAAATACCACATTATTAGATAACCAAAAACAATTAATTTAAAAATTAAATAAAATAGATGATATATAAAAAGATATTTAATAATTAAATAAAACTGCTATTGATGAGTTAAAGATGGCTGAGTATCTTAGTAGAATCCCTCCATGCGAAATTAAATTAAAAAATATGAGTGTGCAATTTATGAAAACTTGGTATGTTATCAACTCAATTTCTCCATTAGTCTGTAAAACTACTATCGAAGATTTTGATTCAAGCAAGATCTTCAATTCATCTGTGGCAAATTACTTTGCATCGCTATTGCCACGAAATAGTTTTATTAGAAATATTTTAGAATCTGCCCCTCATAAATATAGATATGATGAAACAGTGTAATTTTTAGCAGGATACTATGAAAAACAGATTGAAAATAAATACCATGCAATACTACTTTGCCTTTTTCCTATATACATCTTCGTTTGCATATTTGGAGTCTTGTTTTTTTCTTCTCATTTCAATATTAGTTGTGGAAATGGAATATCTTGGTACTCATATTATTTCTATTTAGTTTATGGAATTATAGCTTTATTCATAGAATTATATATGTTTACTAAATGTCTAAGTTTTATCTCTCATTTAATCCCCTCTTTAGAAATTAAACTTTCTCCTGGTTTTGTTGTTTAGCTCTCAAACTATATAAAATAACTTATTATAGACTCGACATTGATAAACTAATGGTATATAGGATATTCATACTCTTTTTTCTAGAGTTAATTAGCTAGATTTGATAACTTTACAAATGTTGCTTTCTTGTATTCAACTTATTAATGTGGTAGCTATAATATCTTCTATATATCTTTATTCTTTATTTGCATCCCACTTCTACATTCTTTGTATGAATTCTGTTAAATTATATTTGAATCTAAAAAGAAGTAAATCTTTAAATTACCAACTTCACCTTTAGACACATATTACAAGATTTGTAACATAATTGAATTCAAAGCTGTTGCTGATATTTTAGATCTAGTTTCTCCTTCAAATGTGACAGTAATAAGAGGGAGGATGTATAATTCTCGAATAATAAGCAGTATAGTTAGAATAGGAGGTGAAAGCATTCCATTGGTGATAATTCAAATCTACAATCTATCTCAAAAATAAATGACTTCTTCACTTGTGTTATCATTAATACTTTCTATTATCACTTTCTTAACTTTATTAGCTAACTTTTTAATGATATCTCCTTCAATGCTAAATTAAGAAGATTTTAATAAGCTGAATAATAGAAAATAAGAAGAAAATGTAGTTGAATCATATGAAAATAGACTAAGGGAATTTTAAAATGAAACCTTCTCATTGAAGTTTTATGATCACCTGAAAAATGTGAGACAAGATTATTTAAATATTAAAACATCTTTGATTTAACCTTTGAACGAGAATCATAGAGAGTAGTAATAACCTAATCAATTATTCAAAATAAAGAGAACTTTTTAAGATTATCAGAAATATTTCAATAAGATCTTTGATTCTCCATTATAGCATGAACTACAACCAAATATATAATAATGAAGAAAATTAAAATATTAAATTAATAAGAAGTATTTGTTAAGCATTTGATTTCTTTTAACTTATTATATTATAATCCAATTCATTTTACAAATTTGGTGAAGTAATATTTATTTTTTAATATAAAATTTCAGAATCTTTCTTTCTTTAATTACCTCTTCTTAATCAATAATTCTCTCTTTTATCTAAAATTTCCTATATCGCTATCTGAGTAATATTCATACTTTAATAATAATAGAAAATTTCAAATTTTAAAATATTGAAATATGTACTATTCCCTTAATTGAGGATTGTTAGTAGTGTAAATATCAAAAATTAGAGCTTAAAATATGTGGGTATGGCTTTTAAATTTTTAATGGGTTATTTTTTTAAATTTTAGTAATGTTTCCTATTTAGAATGAGCAGATGGATAAAAGAATTATTACATTTAACATTAGGATTCTTAATTTACAAATAAACGGACTTTGTAATAATAATTACAAAAATGAAAGTAATAGGGAAGAAGAAAATTACACAACAAAAAAAAGGAAATTGAAAAGAATTAAATACTTAGAATTTAAATAAATATGATTTTAAATTATAGGAAAGAGTAAGTTGGATTTAAATAATTTCTCAAATTTGTTGAAAATCTAAAGGACATAATTTATTTATAGATAAAAAAGAAAGAAAAGTAATTAAAAAACTTAAACAATTTAATAAAATTCTTCTCAAATAATATTATATTCATTAATTTATCAATGGTTAACTTTAGCAAAGCGTTCAGATTCTTAATACTTTTTAATAGCAGGAATACTTTCAAACTTCTCAATCAAAGGATCAAAGGAATTTTTGAAATCCTTATATGCATCGGGAAGATTCTTCTTCAAATTGGAGGCAAAGACATAAGCGTATATATCAGCAATAGTAAGCTCTTTGAAGAATTAGGTTTTATTTCCTAACACTTATTATAACTATTTAGCTTTAGGAGTGATATCTTTTTCAATTGCAGTTTTTAATTCTTCACCTTTCTTGCTTTATGTAGAATATACCTTTCCTATTAATTCTTAGCAAACATATCTGATATTACCTACCTTGTATTAGTCTAAGCCTTCTCCTAATAGACTCTTTTGGTTGGTGATTTCTATTAAATAGTTAGCTATATTTTAGCTCTCAGTTATTTTGAAATCTCCATGAATTAAATAAGGAAGATTAGGATAATCTAATCCCAAGTTTTATTTGTCATTACCAAACCATTCCGATGCAGTATCAGGAGTGTATAACTTGTCTTCGTAGGATACACCAGCCAATTCCAAAATATATCTAGCAGGTTGTCCTTGAATATGAGCAGCCCAATACCCTAAAATAATTCTTTCGTTAATAAGATCTTTGTTTTCAACTGAAGAGGATCCGCAGCCCATCTATTTTATATTTATTTTATTTAGCTTAAAAGTGAATAATTAGATATTTTTTAATTAGCTTTATTGTTATAAAAAATAGTGGATTTTTTAATCAATAAATGCAATCAATTGTTAATTTTCCAAAGATTTCCAAAAGATATTTGACTGGTCTTATGAGAAAATCCACAATTGGAATTAAAAATAATAATAGAAAGAAATCTAATAAATGTAAAAGAAAATTGAAAAAATAGACTCAATAAAAATTAAGTAATAAACTAAAATTGAAAATTTCAATACAATAAAGGAAAAAGAGGTAAAGAGAAAGAGAGAATTTATTCAAAATAAAATATAATTAAATGAGTCACTGCAATGTAAATCTTAAAATATACTAAATTAAATCAAATCATGTATTTCTTTCATAGAAGAAATTTCCTTTTTTATAATAATCTACATGTATTTTTAAAATAAGAAAAAAAAATTAGATAGGACGATAATCTTTTGGCTTTAAATCCAATAATTAATCTATTCTTTATATTATAAAATCTATTTTTTAGCTTAGATTATTATAGTCTTTTAGTTAAAAATTATAAAATAGTTAGAATATTGTTATTTTCTCATGTAATTTAATATGAATAAGTCAGTAAGTAAAGAATAATTATTAATAATTATAATCTAAAAGAAAAAAGAAGGTATTAAAGTAGAATAATTCATAAAATATTATAAAAATCATATTATTAATCAAGTAATTTTAATTCAAAATATAATGGATGCAATATTTCAAATATATTCATAACTAGTTCACATTTCTTTTCTATCACTTTTTCATCTTAGGGCAACGATCGGATTCAATATAAGCTTTAATTTAAGGAATTTTTCTGAATTCTTCTAAAAGGGATTTGAAAGAATCATTAAAAGGCTTGAATTCTTCTTCGCAAAGTTATTAAAATAGATCAATTGCAGCATAAGCATAAACATCAGCCAAAGTGAGTGTGTTATTAAAGAAATGGGCTTTCTTATCGAGGTCTTTTTCTAGCAATTTCACCTTAGGAATAATGTTAGTTTCAATTTCTTTCTTTCTCTCTTCACCTTACTTTGTGAAAACAACGAATAGCTTACCTATCAATTCATCACAAAAGAATCTAATGTTATCAATCTTGAATCTGGTTTTATCTTATCCCAAAAGGTGGGTTTGCTTGGTTACATCAAGAACATAGTTTACTATATTTTGAGATTCAGTCAATTTAATTTCTCCATGGATAACATAAGGTAAATTAGGGAAGTCTAAACCTAGGGCTTCCTTATCCTTAGCAAACCATTAGTCTCTGTCAGTGTATTGAGTATCCTTGTATTTATATTTTCCTAATTCTAATAAGTATCTGACTGGTTAACCCTTAAAAGGATATCCCCAATAACCAAAATTTAATTCACTCATATCTATTTTGTTTTGATGTTGTTGTTGTTGTAGTAGTTGCTTAGATTGTTTCTTGATTCTAATTAATATTAATTATTTACAAATAAAACATCTATAATCAATCACAAATATATATATATATATATATATATATGTATGTATGGGTTTCTGAAAGATAATAAAAAAATTAAATATCTTTCTATGAATCTTCTTTTTCTCTCATTGTGCAATTATTTCTGATGTATAAAATTGCTTTTTAAGTAATCAATATTAAACAAATAAATTCTACTTTTTTTATTTCTATTTCTTATTTCATACAATTTTATCATGTATTTTTTATAAAAACTTAATATTTAATAAATTAATTTTAATTAAAAGACTATTCAAAAATAAAAAATCTATGAATGAGAAGAGGATGCAAATCCTGATTTAGTAAAATTAAAAAAATAGTATTCTGTTTATTTTTTTAATATTAATAAATGATTGATTGTTTTATTATTTATAGTTAGCTGCCTTCATAATTCAACAATTTTACATACATTTTATACATTTAGAAGATCTTTTAAATATATATATTTAGAGATGAATTTGTAAAGAAATTAAATTGAGAAAAGAAATTAAAAAAGATAAGGTTAATAGGGTAAAAATAATAATTAGTAATTTGGAATTCAATTAAGTTTATTGGATTCTATAATATATTTTATGGTTATTGAAAGAAATAAATAATTACTTATTACATCGTTGTAATAACAAGATATTTATGTGTCAACCTACTAATTACATGAAATTAATGGAAAGATGAATATGTTATTAATTGGATGGACAATTTGCATGTTCTGAAATTCTCACAAAATTTGAGAAGAAGAAGTTGTTTAAAGAAAGATTCAATTAATTCATATAGTTTTAATTCGTTTGTTATTTTTCATTAAAGCTAAGATAAAATATTAGCAATTTTAATAGAAAATTGATAGGTATCGTGCCTAGCAAAAGGGATACATACAAATCATAAAAAGCAATTAGAGGATAATAGATTTGATCTAGCTAGTTAAGTTATTGGGAATTTACTGATTAATGTTTTTAAATGCAGATGATTTTTTAAACTACTCTTTGGATAAAGAATCTGAAAAGTTGATAGATCATTATGTGTATTACTATGATGATCTCAAGGCTTAAAAGCTCAAGCAGCCAAAAGTTAAGGATAATTTCTTAGATTTCCAAAAATAATAACAATATAGAAGGACTTTCAATATTTAAAAGAGAGGAAAGTCCTCCCATACTGCGAGAAACAAACTTTCATAAAGCTTTGACGAGAATGCTACCACTTTATATCAAGATAAATAAAACAAATTATCATTGTTTAATATAGCAGAAGAGAAAGCTTTGCTTTCCGAAATGTCAGATGAAAACATTAATATTTACAGTCAGAATAGAAATCATCAAATATAATAAAATCTATCATTTAAAAAGGGGAAAAGAGTTGGAAAAACTAACTCGATAGCATCTAAAAGGTATAATATGACTCAATCTGATCAAACTTAAGCATTAAGCTAATAAAATGTTGCAATTGATAAAAAGTTAAATGTTTTTAATACAGTTTAATCAATTAACTCAAGTACTTTGATGAATTAAACTTCTAATGGAAATTCAATTACTTCAAGAAAATTCCCTTAGATAAAAAGACCATTAGAATTGGAGAATCAAAAAGATTTCACTGCAACTGTAACTTCCACAACAGCATCAAAAGGGTTTAGAATACTCAATAATAAACCTAACATTAATCCAAGTTTTCTTTCTCCAAAAAGTGAGAAATTGTATGGAATATACACAAATTCTACTAATGTTTTCACAATGAAAACTCTTAGCACATAATCTGATATGAAACCATCAGTTCCTAATAAATAAAAGCAATAGCCTTATCAGTAAAGATATTTTAAATAAACTTTTGGTATTCTTAACGTATTAATAATTATTTTAATAGATCGCCAATGAAATCTCCAAAAGAAAGAGTGAGTAGCACTTCAATGAGTAGATAAAGATAATATTCTTTAATAGACAATCAACCTAACTCTAACTCTGCTTAAGTAAGCAATGAAAAACCCAAAAATAAATAAAATTAGAGATGCAAATCCTCTCAAGCGTAAAGCAAATATTTATTCATTCTTGATAATTTATAATTTAACATAATTAAATTTTATAGCAACACTTAGTCAACACAAAATGATGAAGAGATTTCAAAAAAACGAAGAGGATCTTAGCTAAAGAATGGAGTGTATAAATCAATAGATTTAACTTTTGATAAATTAAGAGTATTATTTATTAAATTACAAAATATATTTTAATTGTTAATTAATGTTTATAATATGAAAAGTATTAACAAGTTTGCAACAGACTTTCCTTAAGAATTGCTACTATCCCTTAGGATTTTTCTGAAAGAGACGAGCTATTTTTAAAAGATTTACTTACAGATCTTAGGATGTATAACCCTATGTTCAACAAATTATAATACTTTACTGGAATGTATTTACTGACAATAGGAAAGATGTATTAAATTAATAAAAAGAATATATATTCAGAGAAATAATCAGGCATGTCGCTCTATATTATTATATATGGCAGAGTAATTCTCAAAACAAAAGATGAAGGTGTTTTTAAGGAATGTATAATGGGAGAATCCCTTGGAGAAGATTACTTTATTACCAAAAAGGAAGATAAAAGGTAAGGAAATTTACTTGTTAAAATTTCTGTTTAATCTATTATTAATTTTAAAATAATAGATAAGAAACAGCAAGGGCTACAGAAGAGACTTGTGTTTTAGAATTTTCAGAAAAAGATATGGAAACTCTTAAAGGAAGATGCTATAAAGAACATTTAAGGGATGATTTTACAAAATTGCTATCTCTAATAAGAAGGAGTTATTTAAGTAAAAAATCCTCAAAGTAAAATGCTGCAATAAAAATAGAAGCACCTTAAATAGTTTATTGATAATAATTATTTAAAAAACTTAAATTTCAATTAATTTAAAAAATTCAACTAGAATTAAAATTATACTTTATAATAATAAATTGATTAACAAAATATATAATTATTAATTAATTACCCTAAAATAAATATTAAATTTAATCAATAAATCAAATCAAATCAAACATATTCTTGTATTTTCATTCTTAAGTCTTTGTTTTAAATGTATATATTTTATTTATAAAAATTATAATGTAAATTTTAATTAAGTCTCCCATTTTCATTTATCAATTTTATTATATTATACAATCACTTAATTTAAAGTTTTAGAATATATTTAATAGGTTTATCTACAATATAAAACAAATGAATGAGGGTATATTTAACAATTTCTTTTGTATTATATTTAATAAAATAATGAATGTTATAAATTGAGTTTGATATTTATATAGAGGATAATAAATTAGTTATTAATTTTAATTTTTATAATTAATTATTGATCTAAATTGAAATAATTATGTTTAAATATTCACACATTTGTTAGCTTTTATGCATTTCTTATCTTTTTCTGTTTAATAAATTCTTTAATTTTTCTGATTCTATCGTATCTGTAAGCAGTGATGTTGTTTGCTGGATTTGTAGGATCTAGCATGCTTTCTCTATATTCACTAGCACTTTGTTATTATAATTCAATTAATTCCTTGTATTCATTTTATTTCATTTTTAACATGATCATTGAAGTATTAGATTAAGGGTAGTCATATTATTCTAAAATCTACATAAAAAAGTCAATGTTATCCAATGTTTTGTCATATTATTTCTTTATTCTAATAAGTCTTTTCTAGCTTTAAAACATCTCGTCATTTATTGATAAAGTCTTAGCTATTTAATCTTCTATTTCTTTAAGCTTTACTAACTTATCTTTCAATGAATCAATTTTATCATTAAATTGCTAAATTTTATTTTTATTATTTTTTTCTAGTTTCTATTCTTCAATATGAGATAGATCAATTTCTACTATCTATCTTATGCTCTTATAGAATGTTTACAGAATCTTAGGATCATCAAATTTCTTCCCTTCTTTGAAAGTGCCATCTATCATTGTCGATAATTCATTTATTATTGATGGAATTTATTTCACCTAATTAGAGTCCAAAGGCTTCCCTTAGTAATTTAAACTCAGAGTTGATTCATAATTTTAATCATAACAAATTGAAGAATCTTAATCAGCCAAGAACTAAGAAATATCATAGTATCTAGGAGTTTATAAGCTTTATTTTGCACTGTTAGTTGGGCTTTTTTATTTAGAATCACTTCTTAATGAGATAAATTTACTTTTCTTTTTAGAAGCAGGAGAAACACTTTAAAATTGTTAACTGCCATTTATACTATAACCATCTAAGAACTCTTCTTTTAAATAGAATCTTTTTGTCTAATCTGATTAATTTCTCGTAGATAAAAGTTAGTCTTATTGTATTCTAGAATTATTACTCTCTTTATCTTAATTTGCAATAATATTAGGTAAAATCACACTGTGATATTAGCAGAAGTCTATTGATTAATTATTCTTAGCATAAGAATTTCTTGCAGAGTGAGGTACTCCTTATTCACTTGCATTTTAAGTATCTAACACACTCCCTGGATTAAAAGCTACTGTATTAGATCCCTCTATTTTGACTTGAACTTTGCTTAAATACTTCAACCTTCTCTCTAGAGTATGCATCAATTTAGTACTCTTAGGAGATTCATTTTATTTTTAAATTTAGCTTGACATATCATAGCTTGATAAATTACTAGATTCCTTTCTATGACTTTTACGAGGATAGAATGACTCATCAAAAACTTTCTTTTTTTTAATTAATTAAAATTATAATTTTATCTTAAAAGATACTACTTCAATTAGCCATCAAACTAACCAACCAATTAACCCATTAGTCGTTGATTTTAATGTGATTTCATTATAAAATTTAATATTCCCAATTATTCTATTGATGTTTTATTAAATTTAAAACAATTCTACTAAATTGATCAATTTCAATTCAATTTCTTCCAAAGTGTATTTAATTTTCAAGAAATGGAAGTAAATAAGAAGAATAATTAAATGAATGTATTTATTTGATTAAAATAATTAGCTTACATCTATTTATAGCTTAGGAGTCTAAGAATATTATCTGATTTTATGGAGAGATGAATCCTGCTGTTTTCCTTAGTTTTCCTTTAAAATTGGGCGTTTCTTTTCAGCTGATTGAAAATATTACTTGTTAGGAGTATTGTTTGATTTGACAGAAGGGCTTCTGTTGTGTGGAAGATAGTTAAAATGAGTTTTATATTTGAAGAATCCTTCAGGCTATTCACATTTCTTAAGTATTTCTTCTTAATTTTTCTTTCTTTAATATTCATCTAAAGAAATCTACCTTTAATATGGTAAATCTACTTTTTTCTTATGCTTTGTTTCTTGTTCTTACAATCGTTTGTCGCTTTCTATCATATTCGCAAAGTATTGTACTTTTTACTCATTTATTATCTTCTTTTTCAAAAATAGAAGTTAATTGTCCATTCTTTGCATTTTATCATGAAAATATGTATTTAATTGAGATTGCCCTCCTCCATGCTTTTTTGTCTATTAATCAAAGTCGATCTTGACCATTTTCTTATATATTACGATGAGTAAAGATAAATAAATGTCAAAAAATATACAAAATAAACAATAAAATTGAAAATATTTATAATTATCGACAATCTGAAATTTATTTTACCTGATTTTATATTTGATTCATCCAATCTTCATAAGCTTATTTTGATTCATAAACCTATCCTATTTCTGCTAAGTTGATTTAGTTTATGTTCTTGCTTATAAATTGCTTAGCTGCCGAAACCTCTGTATTAATAGTAGTATTTTAGGATTTATGAGGTAAGGAATGGGCTGTTGTTTTCTTTCTTTCATTAACTTCTTCTTATTGCTTTTTATCTTTTATCATCTTTTTTTTGGTACTAATGTACTCCTTAATTGATTCATTATCGAGCATATAATTGTGATGCTGATAAGACCCATTTTCTTCATAATCTGAAAGGCTACTGGTTACAGATCCTTAGCTCCTTTCCTCTTGATCTTCTAATTCCTCCTCAGTGTTGAGGAAGATCTAATTTTTCTTAAACATAAAGGACTATAGATTTCAATTGACTGTACTATTAATTTCTTCTGTAAATTACTCGCACTAATACTACTTGAAAATAGCGATCGATAAATTTAGAAGAAAATTAATCTTAAAAATATTAATATTTACACACCCCTTAATATTTTATTACTTTACGATTAATTTAGTGATTATTCATGCAGGTAAATCGTTATTAGCTGAAGCGAAATAAAATGACAACCAATAATTTAATTTTTGTAAAATCCAATTGAATAAATCTTTCTTATTATAAAAACATATTTACTTGACTTCATTAATATTGAAGTAATACCATCATAATTAATCAAGTGATACAATCAATATTTACAATAATCAAATAAATAAATATGTAACTATTTTTATATTCTTAACATTAAAACATTACCAAAATTAAATTCAATCATTTTTTTGGAATTTCCAAATAAATATTAATAAAAGAATTATGTTTAAATTTAACAACTATTTTCATTATTATGATTACTATGAAGTTATTTCACTTTTTAAAGAATTTGTGAATTCTTATAATTATTATGTTAATTATGTAAAAGTAATTCTTTCTTCAGGATTGAATTTCCAAGTATTCAAGATAATTTACTATAATTGTAAAGGAATAGTAGCATCTAGAGGAGTTAATTCCCCTGATTTAGTTTTTTGGCATGATTCTTATACTGTGCAATCGGGGAACACCCATCTCTTATAGAATATCTCATAAAGTAAAGCTCCGAAAGAGAAAACATCAGATTTAGGGGTATAATTAGCTTTATCTTCAATGCTTTCAGGAGCATAATGGCGAGTACTACCTTTAACTATATTCTCTTTATCTTCATCAATAGCACTGACTCCAAAATCTGAAACTTTTAATTACTTAATTTCTTCTAATTCAAAAGTCTCTTTATCTTAGTCTTCACAATTTAGCTTAATAAGAATATTGTTAATTTAGAAGTCTCTATGCAATATCCCTTGTTTTGCCATAAAATCACAACCATCTGATAGATCAGTTAATAATTACATGAAATGTTTATTTGAATATAGCTATTCTGCAGTGTATTTTAATATAATATGTTTGAATCTAGTTCTAGTGCATCTT
Organism: Tetrahymena borealis; assembly: GCA_000260095.1. Classification (NCBI taxonomy): domain Eukaryota; phylum Ciliophora; class Oligohymenophorea; order Hymenostomatida; family Tetrahymenidae; genus Tetrahymena; species Tetrahymena borealis. The sequence goes on along the minus strand of JH651294.1, from coordinate 106,466 downwards.
TCTAATACTATATACCCTATATCTTTAGTATTACCTGCACCATAGACTTAAACAACATTTGGATGCCCTCTACATCTCCATAACCCTCTTAAATCTCTATAAAAAGTAGCTTATCTCCTAGAAACTTAATTGCTGAATTTCACCATCTTAACAGCCACTTCTAACTCCTTCTATATATCCAACTCCATAGTTTTATATTTCATACTAATAACCCTGGCCTACAATCCACTTCCTAGAAAGTTTTTATCCTTTTCCTAAACTTATTACTTTTATTCTTCTTTTTCCTCATCATCCTATTTTCATATAAAAAATATTATTTATTTATTAATTAGAAAAGTAATGTTTTTGTTTTCTATTCATAATTACATCTTAATTATTAAATTGATTTAAATTTTAAATAATTTTATTTAATAACTTATTAAATTGATGAATAATATTATTTTAAGAAAACATATTTTAAATTTAAAGACATAAAAATTACTTCTTATTCAACTTCCTCTTCTTCCTCTTTAACCTTTTAAGGATTAGCTATTTCAGGTAAATTGAATCCACTTAATTCTTTTGCACTAATGCTTTTAAATTCAAAATCTATGAAACTTTTAATATTGATAGCTGGTTTCTTTTATTATTGTTAAATAACCTTCTACTCCTTTTTTACTTCTACTAAATCTTCCTTAGAATTCTTTGTAGATTTTTTATTTTCTTTTTTAGATTCTTTGCCATCTTTTTTATTGGTATTGCTTGACGATTTTTTAGAAGTAGAATCTTTATTTTTAAGATTTGGGTTGTTTTTATATTTTATATTTTAAGATTTGTGAAACTTGATTATATCAGGAGAAACGTAAAGAGATATGTCAAAGCCTGCATTATAAATATCTCTAATAACTCTAGAATGAATATCCAAATCACTGGAAGTATCTCTAATCAGTTAAAATCTAGGTTATTCTTATATTTACTTTTATATATCTAGCACTTAATCATCTTCAAATGTGAATCTGTATTCTATAAATATTATATTCTAAGTCTAATAATTGTTCATATTTTATTAAATCAATGGGTATTTATCTAAGCTCATCAATTCATATATTTGTAAATTCTGGAGAGATTTATTTTAAACCTATATTCTATTAGTTAATTCTTTCACAGTCTTTACTTTCTTTTCTACCAAACTATCATCTAAAACTAGCCAAGGGATATTCTTTATTGTTAAAGTTATCATTCTTAAGCGCACATCATCATCTAAGTGCTAGAAGAACAACTATTATTTGTTAGAAGGAGCTAATATCCCCTTAACATTTGTTTTATTGCTTCCATTCTTTTCTATCAAGAACTTTTTTGCTAACTCCATCATTTTAATGTGTCCATTATGAATGGGTTAAAACTCAGAGTTGAGTAGAAGTATGATATTTATTTCTCTCTAATCGTTTTAACTTTAAAATTAACTTTCACTATGATTAATCTCTTCCATTTTTTTAGTCTTCTTCTCTTCTAATTTATTAATTTCTTTCTTAAATAATGATCTACTATAATATATATTCCTTCTTAGTTTATACTCCCTTTTTGTTAATAAAAAGTGTCTCCTTATCGAAATAGATTTAATAAAATTTTTCTGGTGAACTCTATTTTTCTTTATTTATTAACTAACTTATTTACAATTAATTAATTGATTATAATAGAACTAACATTAAAAATTTTCTTTCATTTAGAATTCTAAATTGTATCTCCATTTTTAAAAAGTGGTTACATTAAATATATAAATGTGAATCCTAAGGTTAATATAACATTATTTCCTTCAATCTTTATTTGGCTTTAGCTATTTCAATTTTATTTAATATAATTTCCAGATAACATTAGTCTCAATAATCACAGATAAAAAAAACTTTAGATATTTTTTTAAAAATCCTCAATATTCTAATCCTCATATCAGGTTTGATTTTGAAAGAAAGGAATTGCGGTATATAAATAAACTAAATTTACAATAATAATGAAGTACTTCCTTAAAACTTATATAGAGTTTCCTTTTACTAATTAAAATTAGATTTAAATGTAGCAAATAGGGTATTATAAATAAATTAATTGATAAATAAAATAAATAATATACTTTATATATTTATCTAGATTAATTTGTTTTTTAAAAATCATATTCAAAGAATATTACTAAAAACGAAAAAAAGTTATTAGTACGTAGAATTTATTATAAAGGAATAAATAATGAATTTTAGCAAATAATAAATTTTTTGTTTAATAATATGTAATTTACTAAATAAAAATTCTGACTAATTTATTTAAGTATTAATTAGTATTTAAAATTTAAAATTTATTTGTTGAAAAAGCCATTCTTTCTGATTAAAAGGATATCTTTTTTAGCTATTTAAATTGAAAAAATATTAATTCATAATCAAGATAGAAGTAACCATATATACATAATATTTATAGTTAGTTAGTTATACATCTACTTTAGGCTCAATAATTTATAAATCAAATATATCATTTTAGGATGACCAATCTTTTCATGCATTTAATAAAGTAATACTTTAACAAATACTTCATACCCTCTCTTTTGGAGTCTATCGATTTAAATTGCTTAATCATTTAAGGAATAAAAATATTATATATGTCATCATGGCGCATATTTTCGAATGTTATTATAGATTTAAAGCTTGTGATATTCTTTAAAGAAATAAGTTCCTATACAAATTCAAAATACTCCGATTCTTAGGATAAATAGCAACTGAGATTTAAGTTTAATTCAAAAAGAGAGCTCATTTTTTGTAAGTTTAAAGATGATAATTATGACATATGTACCTTGCTAAGACTTAAAGATAGTTTTTATAATAAAGTTAGTTTTGAAATATTCTCTGCAAGCAATACAAATTAATTTTATTCAGAAAAATATATTTTTTTTAAACTCAAACTCTAAAGATTAATAAGTTTATCAAAACTATTAGATAGTGCCACTATCGCATTGGAATAAGGCCAAATTAACGATAAGTGTTTTAGATTTGTAAACTTTGGTATGAAATCATAAACTGTAATGGACTCCTGGGTATATAGATTATAACAATTTATTACTAGATGAGTTAAATTTGTCATTTATGAAATGCTTTGAGATAGTCGATTATCTAAATCATTTCTTCTATATTTAATCAAATCAGGGATAATTAATTACTATAAGCTTGGCATTTTAGACAATCCTAAACATAATGAAGTAAAATGGGAATCTTCTTCTAAGTTTATTTGAATTTTTAATTTTCTTAGTGATATCATTTTTGAAAAAGAATCAAAGAGTTAATCTATTCCTTCATATTAATGCTTTCTATTACATAAGTTTAATTCAAGTTCTACTAGGTTTGTCTTTTATAAAAGATTTTTAACTAAAGTTTAATATCCTTTTTATTAAAGATTATGGTTGATTAGCTATATATTTAGCTACTCTACTGTATTTGGTTAGCTTTTTATTTCAAATAATTGAACTATTTCTTTTTATCTTTTCATTTACCTTTTTTTAATTACTTTTTTATCTTTTTATAATTTTTTGATTTATTAATTAATTATCAATTAAGTTTAAATAGAGGAGTTATTAATGATTTAATTAATTATCCCAACTGATTTACTCTCTATAATAATATAGATTAAAGTATACAACAATATAGAAGTTTAGAGTAATAAAATCTAATCATTGTTTTAAGAAATAATAATATTATTAAAATAAATAACGATAATACTGTAACTCATTTTTTATAAAAAGGGAAAAAATTTATTTTTCTAATTTAGTTATAAATCAAATAATCAAACACTTTTTATTTTTAAAAACAATTAACATTGAATATTCATTCTTTTATTAGTATATTTTTTTAAAATTTAATTAATTAATAAAGACTCATTTTTTTATAGGCAAAAAGATAGCAAATTTATTTTTTAAAAAATCCATTATTTATGTAAACAAAGTTTAGTACATTATAATTTTAAATTTATTTGTAAAATATAATATTTTTTATAAAAGATATTTTTAATTCTATTTATCAATTTGGAATAATAAAGGCCAGACTTTAGAATTCTTTAGAAAGTTATTCACCATCTAATACTTATTTAAATGACCCATTTAAGTCTTCAAGATCTTTTGCCATCTACTTTAAAATTTAAAATCGTGATTAGCCAAACCCTATTAGTTATATCTCTTTTATGAATTAAGAATAATTTGATTTTAATTCTTTAATGGAATTTTCAGGCTTAGAAGCATATCCATCTGTTAAAAAGAATATTATTGTATTTGTCTCATACTTTTAGCTTTTTTCATTTTTTAAGGATTTAATTATTTCGCTAAATACTATTTCAAAATCAGTTTTTCCACCTTTATTATATTAAGGGATAAATCTTAAAAGATCATTCTTTATAGGACTATAAATTGAATATAATGTAGTAAAGTGACTAAATCCTATCAAAGTGCAAACATCTCCAGAGAAATTTTCACATCTTAAAGCTATAAATGATAATAGTTATTTTCTAAGCTCCTACCATTTATTTCCTTCCATACTACCGCTTTCATCAAAAGCAATTATGAAATGAATAGGGCTTACTTATTGTTTACACATATTTCTGAGCTCAGGAGTACAGATTTCTTTATGATTAATTTAAAATTTTTTACAAATATCAATTCCTATCAACGACCATAACCTCTACTATTTTTATCTTGCTAAAGCAGGTATTTCAGTAAGGTTGAAATTCCAATCCCAGTCAGAATGTATATCTTTAAATTTACTCCATTTGATTATCTTTCCTTATTATTTGATTAGGGTATTATCTTCATAATCTGAACACATAATAAGAGCAGGTAAGTTGACTTTATCAATTTTAACACCATTAAATGAAGCAAATCTATGGCCACCTTTAGCGATATGCTTATTTTATCCTTTTCCTCTCTGCTCATTGTATTTCCAATGATCTTAATCGCAAATTTAACCACAGCAAGGGCATACTTCAGTACAACTAACAAGATAATCATCAATGCTTGAAAATTCTTTTTCTATATCATCAGCAGGTTTAAGTAGTCTTATTGATTCTTCAAATTTAGAAGTTTTAATGATTTCGGATAACTCTATAAAGAATTATTCAGGGGAATTTATTTATAATTAATTCTAAAATTAAGGAGATTCTCTAATCATCTCAGAGAGAAACTCTTTACTAGTTTCACTCTTTAAAGTTATATAACAAGGTCTGTTAAGTTTTACTATTATCTCCTAGCCATCTATTGATATTAATTTGTCTTCACCTAATAAAAGTTAAAAAATAAACTATTAAAAGGCTACCCAAATTTTATTTCCTATTGATTAATATCTTGAGTCTTCTTCACATTATTTATAGGAGATATAATCAGAAACAGATATATCACTATTTTCAGGAATAGAATTATCAGGTATTAGTGAACTAATTTGTATTTATTGAAGACTATTTAAAATTTCTTAAATGATATTTATTACTTGGATTCTTATATTTTCTATTTCCTTCCTTACAGCTTCAATTTTAAGTTTAGATTATTATTCTGCCATATTCAAAATAATTTTATTTGGATTGTATATGTATTCATGAGCTTCCTATGCAGTAAAATTGAAAAAATTGGCTTCTATTTCTTTTAAAATAAGATCTTTGCTCAAAGATTCTTTATGTTAAATAATAGAACTTCCTATTTTTTAATTAGATTTTTTATTCAAAAATTTAGGTAAGAATTCTTATAATTTTATAAAAAATGAATAAGCTGTATCTTTGTCTTAGGATTTATGTTGAGTAGATTCTATCATAAATTATTACAGGCATTCATCTTAATTATCTTTGAATTTATTAATAGGTTTGTTAAAAAGCTCTAATTTATTCTAGACATCTTATGAAAATAATTAAAATATTGCCAATTAGTGTAATTTATTTTCACCATTTTAAGATAACTAAATTTAAAAATATTTCAAAAATGAGTTCGCTTCATCTATCTTATCTTAAATTTTATATGATATTTTTTAAATTAATTCTTAATCTACTCTAATCCTTCTTTAATTATTCACACTCTTTTTGATATCTTTATTAATATCTGAAATAAACTCTTTAAAATTTAAAATAGGATCTAATTTTTAATTTAGATATTATTTTAAAGAAGTGATAAGGCATTCGTATCCTGATATGTCCATTCTTTAATTAAGTTTATTGTTAAATTCTGATTTTTATTTATCATAATTTGTTGTCCAAAAAGAAAAATAGTCATACCATTTTTTATACTTTTTCTCAAATTCCTTCCCTAGCAATTTTTTAATTCTAAAAACTTCATCATTTGGAGAGATCTATTATTAGTCATTAAAATCGTAATGCATAATTATAGATTTTTGAATATCCTTTAAATTTATAGAATCTTGTATCTTATTGTATCGTAAGGCATCATTTACTAATTTTTTAATGTGAGCTTCATTTAATTCAAATTAAAATAATTCCTTTAATTATGAATTTAATTATTTAAAATTATTTGAAGAAAATTAATATAATGGATTTTTTTACTGAATGAAACTAGATGATTATTTGCTTAATTATAAATGTGGCTATTGGACAATATCTAATAAATCTAAAATTTTGATTTTATTCAAAACGCCAAGCTATAAACGTACGCAAAATATTTTATAAGCATTTAATATTAACTTAGAGTTAATTAAGGAGTGATTCAAATTTTCAAGAGATTATTCAAATTAGAGAATATCCTATGATGAGTTTTCTTGTAAGTAGATTGGATTCTTATCTGTTATGTCTTTTATTATAAATTCCTCATTATTATCTTTTATAATTTCATACAATTATTGTATGTTTTATTTTAAACAAAGTTTATATTAGTAAAAAATAAAATGGTATGACTTTAAGCATATTTCATTTTTATCAATTGAATTTTATTAAATTTAAGTAAGCTATTGTTGAAATAACTGATTAAAATGAGTTTTTAATTCGTTCTCAGAATTATTTTTACTTTTCATCACTTTGGCTTCTTTCAATATTTTATTTATTGCATTCATAATTGTTTTCTAAACTTTTTCTAATTATTATTCTTGACAAATGGTATTCTCAAATTGTTATTTTTAAATTGTAATTTCTTTAATTAAATATTCTTTATTTTATTATAGATGGTCACCTGGGATTTTAGTTTAGTAATAATCTTCAAATGTTTTCATTATATTTTGTCCTTTAGCATCCATTTCTCCCTGAATCAAAGTTATAATATAGTTATCTTTAGCTGGTAATTATGATTATTTAGTAACTTTCTCATTCAGCTTTTACATAAAACAAGGATTAAACTCTTACTAAATATTATCTTTAATAAATTTTTTGATTTATTAGTCAGATTTTTTGTGTTCGATATCTTTAAAAGCAGTTAAATCGGGATTTCTGCATATTGTTTCATATATATTCTGCATTAGGTAGAGTAGTTCAGGAATACTTTTTACTAATCTAAATGAACTCTACTCTTCTTATTTACTAAGTGAAATTAACTTTTATATTATTTTGTTTCCCAGTTTTTGAACTCCTTCCACGAAAGTTATTTGAGTTTTTAAATATCTCCAATTTAAATCTTAACCTCCAAGGTCTACATATTTTTATGAAAATGCAGATGGTAAATCTGAAGCATTTTCATTTCCAATTTCAATATGGTTAGAAAGAATTTTATTAGTTTCAAATGATCTAAGTGCTTTATCAACTGCTACTTTATTATTTTAATTATTGGGATCAGCTTTCTAATTAAAAACAATTTCTACTATTCTTTTAGGAATTTAATTTGCTTTCAAATATTGAGAAGCTTCTACACATATTTCTAATATTTTAGTCATCTCTGGTGTAAGCTAATCTTTGACATTAATGATAAGGAATTAGCTTACTGACAAGCAGAATAAAGTTAATTTTCTATCATATTCAGGGTCATCTTTTTCTTAAGAAAGTAAACCTTCAGAGTCTATAATTAAAATATAATCGAATTAAGGAACCTTTGACTTCACTAAAGTTCCATAAATTCCTCTAGTGCATCTCCCATCACTCACATTAAAGTCACACCCTAAAAAATAATTTAAAAGAGTAGACTTTCCTGAATTTTGAGGACCAATTATGCTAATAATACAAAATGTTTTATTTGTAAAGTAATTATGAGAAAAGCATTCTTTGAGAAAATCATATGGAAAATAGAAATTCTCTCCATCGATGATTTCAAAAGGAAACCCGTTGTAAATTGAAGTTGCATAGGAATCTATAATTTATTTATTATGAATATAATTTTTATCTTTTTGCCATAATTATATAATTTCTCTCCAGAATATTTCTATAGAAATGGAATTCTCTAAAATTTCCTCATCTAAAACAGATATCATTGTTGATATTTCTTTATTTTCTTTGGTTTATTAGCTTGTCAGTTCTTTTCTTTAATCTAACAATTATTTTTTCTTAATTTTTAAATCTCCAACTCTTTTGTTGTTTACACTCTTTAATTCTTATATGAAGAAGAGTAAAGAATTGTGAAGATTTAATTTACCAAGGATGATTGTTTCAAATAACTATGCACCCTTTCCTCTATCATTTTTTTTAATTGATAATTTTAAATACTCGGTTTTAGATTAAGTAAAATTTATACTACGCTTCTCAATTTCTTATTCTGAACTCTATTCAAATCTTCTATCACTGTTTTCCAAAATAAGTTTTTGATATTTTGAAAATACTGGATAGACTTTGAAAAAATTTGTTCCTTTCAGATTTTGAATTTATTTTAGATCATTACAGACCTTTGTTATCATTTCAAAAATACCGTATTTTTCAGATTTATTATTGTTATCCAATTCCTCTCTTAATTTATCGTTCTAAAGTATTTTTGCCTAATCAATAGCTCCTTTATTATTTTATGGCATTAAGAATCGTTAAATAAATAGATTTCTTGATTTTTCATTTGGTGATTCATTCATAATCCATTGATCTATTACTATTCTTATTTAGTTAATATGGTATTTTTTTTATTCTTTTTCAATAATTTTTAGATTTGGAAGCAATAGAACATTTTTTTTTAAAAGCAGAGAACTTTTAATTTTTTATGAAGCATAATTTTGCTTATGATAATAACTGATGTCTGAGTTATTAAGATTTTCTTCAGAATCACGAATAATAATACAATACTTTTTGTTATTCTTTTCTAAGATATCAATTACTTTCTCAAGACTCTATAATTTATTGTTTTAAAATAGTTTAATACTTACTTATATTATATAATAGGTAAAAAAGCCTAATAAGTATTATTCTTCTAAGGAAGTAGCATCGCCATGGAAATCTGCTATAAAGTATTATCTTTTAATTGACTAGAAAATGTGATTAGATTGAATATCAGCACTTTAAATAAAACTGTAAGAATCATCGCTAGTAGAGAAATTTGTTGCAAATACTTCATTCAAAAGTTAAGATTTACCTTTTTGAAATCCAACTCCAATAGAAGCAATGACTTGATCTTCCTCATTTAGCAGCCAGAAGCTTTCATAGCATAATCTGGATTTAATATAGTATCTATTTTCATTATAAATGATTCTTGAAGTCATAAGGGGTATTGGATTGGCAAACCCTAAAAGTAAACTCAATTTAAATTGAGTTTAAGCATCTGAGGAATTCATCAAATAATCAATGACTATTTTTTTATTAATTCTACTATCTTCTTAACTATGACCTTCAATGAGAAGCTTTTAAGATATTTTTTCAAATATTTAATCGAGATTTTAGTTCCTCTTTGATAAATATATTATTAGTGTGAATAATTCAAGTGAGAAATTTTTGTCTTAATTAATAGATAAATTGACTATCTCTTTTATCCAATCATCGCTTTATGTAGGCTTCTCTTCTGATTAATGATACTCAAGAAATTAATTAATGGTTATATTCTTATCTATTTTGAATAGCTCATCTCTCTCATTCTGTAGCTTAAATTAACTTTCAAAATCTATATACCTCGCCAGATCCTTATCTTGCAAGGAATATAGATCTTTTCCATATATCTTCTTTAATAAATTACAGTTCTATAATTTTTTTTCTATTTTAGATGCTTATTTATATTTTTATTCGTCTAATTAGTAAATGAAGCATAGTCCAGTGTTATTCACTAGTTTAGATAAATAAGAAAGTTACTATTCAGTCAGTTTCAACTTAGATAATTATTTTCTTAAAATTAATTTTATTAATTCTTCTTTTCTATTGTTGTTAATGCTATTCATAAGCAGAAGTTCTTCATAATAAAATTCTAAATTCTCAAAATCTTTTGAGGTAATAATTTTACTCTCAATATTTAAGATTTTCAAAAGCTAACTATGTTATTGATTTGTAAAAACTTCTTATATTCCATAGCACATTAGATCTACTAAAAATTAATTGATCTAACAAAACTGTAAGCTAATGTCATCTTTTTCTTTATTTATATCAAAGAGAAGAAGCGATTTTAAATATATTCTCTCTATTTGATTACCAGAGCATATTTTCTATAGGATAACAAAATCCTAATGACTATCATTTAGTTAATTTTCCTTCATTAGTTTCTATAACAGCTCGGAAGATGTCTCTTAACTGATTAAAGTTTTTATTAGAAAATTACTGCTTTCTTGGTTTTATTACATATTAAAAAGCTATAATAGTCTTTTTAATATGCTCAAAGAGTACATTTATTCAATATATTGCCTTATTATAGGATTAGAGGAAATTGAATCTTAAATTAATCTTATTCGTTCTTTAAATATATTATCCTTATTATTTTAAAGTTTGTAGAAATATTATTCTATTATTAGCTTACACTCAGATTCAGATAATTATATATTGTCTAGATTAAAATAGAATTGACACATCTATATAGTTTTGATATTCAAAAAGGGTATTGTTAAATGGAAAGAAAATAGTTTTTCATCTATTATTGAATTTCCCTTTACATATTTTTAGTATAATAATGATTGGAAACCATTTTCACTTAATTCTTTAATCAATAAGCCAATTTCTTTATCATTTAAGGATTAACCAAATATTGGTATTCCCTTTATCATTGTTATTATTTATGTTTATTCATCATCATTTCTTCCTACTACCCTCTCGTTTTAGTTAAATTCTGAGGAGATCAACTGCATCACCTTATCTATATGATTGTCATTACAGTAATTATTAACTACATCTTTAATTTTTCGATTAGATTCTTTATCCTACAGCAAATTAGCCAATTCATTAATGAACTCATTATAAGAACTTTAATTTTTGGGTACATAAACTCCTCTTTCTAGCTTTAAAAACAGTTTTTGGAGGATTTACTCTTTTTAAGCTTATAACTCTTATTATTTCTACAGTTCTTAATTTTTCTATTCTACCTAGTTAGGATCCTCTTCATTTGGTACAATATTTTATTCATTTGGAACTGCATTTTCAATGATCTATTTCTATTCTTCTAATTATTAATACCCTCTATCCTATTAAATTTCTTACTAATTTAGTAATTCTTATTATTATTTTTATTATTACTATTCGATTCTTAAAGGTAATTATTATTATTAAGGAACTTGTTATTATTATTATAAAGGAACTTGTTATTATTATTATTATTAAGGAACTTGTTATTATTATTAAGGAACTTCTAATTATTTCTCTTCATTTTCCTTCTTATCATTTAAAATTCTCTGTAGGAAGAAGTATTTGGCTTTCTGATAAATAGTAATCATTTTCTATAGCTGAGATTTATGATATTCTTATGTAATCTAGGACTTATAAACTTTAGAAAGATCCTAAATTTATTAAATTTCTTAAAATTTATCAATAAGAATCTACTCTCTTTACTCATCAAAGATAAAGGAAGGGTCACTTTCATGATCGGTCTCCTCCTCAATCATATCTTTCAAATTATTCAGACTTGAGAAATTAATAAATTCAATTTTAATTTATCCTTCGTCAACTTAGAACCTTTAAGGATTTTAGATGTAATCTTAAATGAGCTGCTTTATAGGATTGCTCGAAAAGGTTAGAATAAATTATTTACATAATTTTTAACCTATCTAATTAAGACCAACAATCATTTGAGGATTACAATTTAGAATCGCTTCTAAATTCTCAGAAAAGATATCAAAATCGGACTTGTCAACTTAAATCTTCACCTAGAATGTTTTAATAAGATTTTCTTGCTAGATTATAGAATAGAAATTTTTCTAAATTCCAAAGATACTTTTAGTAATATCATCATTTTAATCTTATTTTACAATCTGATTAGAAATATTTTCTTTTCTCTCTTATTATTAGGGAGTATTGTCTTTAATATTCTCATCTTTTTCTTATAAGGCATTATTCTAAGAAGAAGAAGAAGGAAAAACAATTTCGTTGATACTTTCAATAATGCTATTCAATAATTATTGATTCTACAGGCTTAAGCGGGTTAAAATTTCAATTGATAGAAACTCACCTGATTTTATTTTTTCCCAATTTTAGATACAAAAATTGTCCATTTTAACCTACACACCAGTATCCTTTTCAATTCTTTTTTCTAGTTATAAGGATTAAAGAAATTCAATTAATTTCTTTTGTTCTAGATTCAGAATATTAGTTTATGAGGTAACTTAATTATCACTCTCATTTTCTAAGATTTTTTCACTTGCCAAAATTACCTTGCATTTCTAAGATAAAAGTTATATTTTTTCATCGTCTAAGTAATCTTTAAGATTTTCGGAAATGATCTATTTAATTATGACACTGTGGTATTGGGGGTCATTTTCTTTCTTCTATATTTCATCATAGAGTTTATTAATGAATATATCATTTAATGTGTTTTCTTATTCTAAGCTTTTAAGCAAGTCTACAAATTTTTAGTGCTTACTGTCCTTATTCTCCATTTTAATGAACTCAGTATGTCTTTATTTCTTCTTTTTATAAATTTCTTCTTATATTTTACTTTTTTTTAATTTATATTATAAAATTTATAAAACTCTAATCCTGTTTTAAATCTTCTTCTACATAAATCATTAAAAAATCATCTTAGCTATCTCAATCAAGATTATACAAACCCTATCTGTCTTAATCTGCCTCTAATCTTGGAGTTGTTTTAAATATAAAGTTCTGATCAATACTATCTATAAATATAGTTATAAAATAGTATAAAAATAATATTTTTATAATAATAGATATTATTTTACTTTTTTAATTCAATTTAAACAATTAATTATAAGAGTGGTATGTAACATTTATCACTTTAAATATTTATTTTATGAATGTAATTACAAATTAGTAAACACTTTTTGTATTAGAATATTAAGCAAAAATCAATTCATCTATTTTTTAAATCTTTATCTAAATTTTGATGAAGTCAGAGTAAATACTTTTAATTAAATAATGATGTAATATTATTTTCGCAATAATGATTATACGATATATATCAATTAAAGAATCATATTGTTGTACGTGAGTTGCTTATAATATCAAATTCTGATCAATACTAATTTTATAATTTAAAAAAGAATGAGTCTTCTTAGTTACTTCACTCTTAAGATTTTAAAAAAATTGATCTTAAGAGTCATTTTATATACCACTTTTAAGATTTAAATCTAGTACAATTTCCCATTATTTATTATAGTAATAAATAATAAAACAAAAATAATGAATTCCTCTTTCTATGAATATTTATTATTCACTGAATGTTTTGTAGAAAAAAATTTTGGTTACTCATTTTCATAGATATATATTTTTAAATCCATAAAATAAGATCTTTTTTAAATAATGGATCAACAAACCCCTATAAATTGGGATTCAAATTTTATAATCTGAATTACTCTTAAAAATTAAAAAAATACTATTATCAACATAATAGCTTCATATTCAAAAAAAAGGATTTTCTTAAATAGTGGCCAGGTTTTTCTTCTTTGATCAAATAGTTATGAGTATAATTTCACACTGTCTGAATCAACATTAAGATACAAGAACATGAATATTTTTATAGATGGTCTTTAATTAGAGGGATATTTTAAGGAAAAATACAAACACACGCTTTCACGAACACAAGGTATTATATTGTTATTATTGAGTGATTGAAATAAAATAATTAATTTTAAATTATGTTTTCCTTCTTTTCTGTTTAACTAAGTCTTAATTTTTTTAAAAAAACTCTATAATCCTTCCCCATTCTAAAAACAATTTGAGATAGATTATCCTTCAATCAATCAAAATTAGGAATCATTTAAAAATATTTTTATTTTTTATTATTGATTGTACTTCTTCACTGAAATCTATATATCTAATGTATTATTCACAATAACAAAAAATCTTATAAAAGAGCCCGAGTGTATTTCATTTATATCATTAATAATAATTGCTAGTCATTTCTCAATCTTTCTTAACATAACAATAAATAAATACACATCAAAATGTTGAATTTCGAAAAAATATGAGTTTTATTTAAATATCTGAAACTATATTTCCTCAATTAAATTTCTTTAAGATCTTTAATAGTTGAAGTAATATAAAATTCTTTCTAACACCTGAATATAATTGAATTCTTCAATACAGTAAGTTATCTTCACATATCTAAATTATTTATAAGGATAGTTTTCTGATAATTTAAAAAGATTGATTTGTTTTTTATTCAAGTATTTTTTGTAAAAATAATAATAAGTTTCATCTAATAGCCACATAATAAATATAAAATTCTTTTAAAAGTAACATTAAATTTATCGTTGATCGCACTGTAAATTTAAATCTCATAGGATAATTTATAAATATATTAGTATCTTTGTTAATAATAATAACATTAAAAATTAAAAAATTTGTCAAGATTTATCAACATATTTCTTAATGAAGAATTTAGCTTAAATAACCATTCTTTATCTTCTCTATCAGATTATGATATTAGCTAGTTAAGATAAATAATTACTTAAGCTTTTTTATAAATTCATTGTTTTTTCCCTTTTTTTGCTAAGAAAAAATTAATCTGTTCCCTTTAGAAATTCTAATGATATTATAAATATTGTTATGTAAGTGATCCTTTTCTTAAATATGGATTTAAAAATTTAGGAATCTTTTTTGTTAATTTTGGAATTTAGTTTATTCCCTAAATTAAAATGAATGTGAACATATATAATAGGATATAAATATTGTACTTATTAAAATTATTTATCTATGAACATATAAATCTAATATTATTCGCTATATTAGATTTATAAGTTATAAGGGATTTTTGAAGATATTAAATATGAAAGATAGATACTTCGTTAAACATTATTATTTAAAACTGAGTGTATATAAACTACTTAGGCTACATATTTATCTTAACTAATTAAATTATTCTAATAAGTAAAGAATTTTAATTTAGAGATCTCTATATTTTACTTTATAGAATATTAATTCTAATCAACTAATTTGGCAGTACATAAATATAAATAAAGTTTTTATTCTAACAACAAGATGGTAATTTGAGAAGTTTATTTGTATCTTAAAGTTAAATTATTGAGATTCTGGTATCTTCAATTAAAGGATATATAAACTGTGTTTTATTATTATAAAAAAAGTAATAGGATAGTTAGATAAATAAAAATATCTAAGTACAGTTATCGAACTCACGTAGAAATAAATCCCATGGTATAAAAATGAATTTTTTGTATTCAAACTGAGGGAAAACTTCATTCTCAAGAAATGTTTTTATTTTAAAAAGTAGAGATTAACTAATAAATTAGCTAAAAGAAGGTTATATAAAATATAAGATAAATAATGGATAAATACTTATATACTCTAAATTATTATCTTCATAAGCTTAAAAGTATTAATTAGCCTTATTGTTCTAAGTAAAAAGAAGGAAAAAAATTAGTAAAAGTAGTCATAATAAATTCTGTAAGTTAAAAAAATATATTATCATTCCTCGAAAGGCAGTGATAGCGCCAATAGAGAAAGTAGGTTTCTCATAGACTTATGGCTAACATCTAATTGAGTATAATAAAGTGAAGGATGTAAGAAGAATATTAGTTTTTAGAAAGAAATTATAAATTCTCTTCCTAAGAATAAAAATGATTACATCTTTTAGATGAGAGGAATATTATTTCATAGCAGATGAATTTTATTTTACTAAATAGAGAAATAAATATTGTAATCAATGAATGGATCACATAAATGTAAATAATAACCTCCTAAAAATCTTTCATAATTTTGGCGAATTTAATAAAGTAAGTAGTAGAAAAATCATAATCTCAATAAGGTTAGTTATGGATAATAAACTAAATATATAAGAAGTGAAAACTATAATTAATATATCTATCATAAAATCATAGAATAGTAAAAAAGCTACATTTGAATATCTTTTAAGATATGCTCTAATTTTTGTTAGAAAACCTAACCTTAATTGGAATATAAAATTCTTATGGAATATTATAAAAAATAATATAAAGAAGATTATGACTTATTGCTGGCATAAGTAGAGTATTTTGAAATAATAACAATACTCTTTAAAAGTATTGTATATAGTTATCAATACTCAACTGAATACTCAAATAGAAGCAGTTGATTAGATGAAGACAACTATAAAAATAACTCTTGCAATCTAATAAATGACTATAACAATGAAATCATAATAGAAAAAAACACAATTTATTAAATTATTTATATACTAATAAAAATGGATAAATAATGTAGATTCCCATAAATTTTTGCTAACAGGATCCCAAATTTTTTTAAAAAGATATTTTTTTATTTGTTATTTTAATACCATAAGAAGATAATGAACAAACAAGATAAATATCCACACATATTATTAAGAAATATTTATAGCTATATATCTATTTTGGTTAGGCTTGATTATTTATAAATCTAATAAATCATTTTAGGATTACCAATCTTTTCATACGTTTAATAAAATGATGCCTTTATAAATACCTCATGTCCTATTTTTTGTATTTTTCCATTTTGAATTGTTTAATCATTTAAGGAATAAAAATATCATATAAGTCTTAATGGTTCATATTTTCGAATGTTATTACGAATTTAAAACTTATGATATTCTTTAAAGAAATTAGTTACTTTACAAATTCAAAATACTCTGATTCTTAAGATAAATAACAACTTAGGACTAAGTTTAATTCAAAAAGAGAGTTCATTTTTTGTAAGTTTAAGGATTATAGTTCTTACATATGTACAAAAATAATATAAAAAGTTAGTTTTTGTAATAAAATTAGTTTTTAAATATTCTCAGCAATTAATAGAAATTGTTTATATTATGAAAAAGTTGTTTCCGTTAAGCTCAAACTCTAAAGATTAATAAGTTTATCAAAACTATTAGATAGTGCCACTATCGCATTGGGATAAGGCCTAATTAACTGCAAGTGTTTTAGATTTGTTAGCTTTAGTAAGAAATCATAAACTGTAATGGACTCCTGGGTGTATAGATTATAACAGTTTATTACTAGATGAGTTAAATTAGTCATTTATGAAATACTTTAAGATAGTTAATTATCTAAATCATCTCTAGGAAATCTAATCAAAAAAGGGATAATTAGTTCTTATAAGTTAGGAATTTAAGATAATCCTAAACAAAAAGAAGTAAAATGGGAATCTTCCTTAATGTTAAATTTAATATTTAGTTTTCTTAATGAATTCATTTTAGGAAATGATTCAAAGAGTAAATTTATTCCTTCATATTAATTTTTTCTATTACTTAAATTTAATTCAAGCTCTACTAAGTTTGTCTTTTATAAAAGATTTGTAACTAAAGTTTAGTATTCTTTTTATTTAAGATTATGGTTGATTAGCTAAATATTTAGCTACTCAACCTTATTTGGTTCGTTCTTTATTTAGTATAATCGAGTTATTTCATTAGACTTTTTCATTTTTTTTTGACAACATTTATATCTTTAATAATTTGTTGATTTATTAATTAATTATCAATAAACTAATAGATATAGGATTTATTAATGAATGAATTAAATTTCATCTTAACTAATTTACTTTCCATAATAATATAAAGATTAAAGTACACAATAATATTGAAGTTTAGTGTAGAAAATTTAGCCTTTCTTTTAAGAAATACTAATATTATTAAAACAAATAACAATATTTTGTAAATCCTCATTATTTAAGGAAATGAAAATATTTTTATTTTAAAGAAATAGGATCAAACACTTTTTTACATTTATTTTTTCATATAATAATAATGTGTAATTAGATAGAAAATAGCCATACATAGATATTATGTAAAAAGAACAGCTTTTTAGAAGTATTATTAATTTTTATATTTATTTTTAATTATTTATATATCAATCAAATATTCATTGTAGTAACCAGTCTTTTCATGCATTTAATAGTATGATTCCTTAATAAACATCTCATATCTTAATTTTTGAAGTTTTTCACTTTAAATCGTTTAACCATTTAAGGAATAAATATACTTCCTAACTCTTAATAACGTATATTATAGAATGCAAAGCTTATATTCAAAATTAAGATATTCTTTAAAGAAATTAGCTGCTATAAAAATTCAAAATAGGATGATTCTTAGTCTAAATGACAACAGAAATATAATTCTAATTCAAAAAGAGAGTTCATTTTTTGTAAGTTAAATGATGATAATTCCGATAAATGTATAGAGTAAAGATGTAAACATAGCTTTTATAGTTAAACTAATTTTGAAATATTATCTGCAAGCTATATAAATTAATCTTATTCTGAAAAAGTTACTAATAATAAGTTCAAGCTGGTGAGGTTAACAAACTTTTCAAAACTATTTGATAGTGCCACTAATGCATTAGGAAATGGCCCAACTAACTACAAATGTTTTAGATTTGTTAACTATAGTAAGAACTCATAAGTTGCGACGGACTCTAAGGAATAAAGATTATAACAATTTATTACTAGATGAGTTAAATTTTTCATTTATAAAATACTTAAAGATAGTCGATTATCCAAATCATCTCTTGGAGATCTAATCAAATCAGGGATAATAAGTTATTGTAGGTTAGGAATATTAGATAATCCTTAGCAAAAAGAAGTAAAATGGGAATCTTCCTTAATGTTAACTTTAATCTTTAATTTTCTTAATGATATCATTTTTGAAAAGGATTCAAAGAGTTAATTTATTCCTTCATATTAACGATTTCTATTACTTAAGTTTAATTCAAGTTCTACTAGGTTTGTCTTTTATAAAAGATTTCTAACTAAAGTTTAATATCCTTTTTATTAAAGATTATGGTTGATTAGCTATATATTTAGCTACTCTACTGTATTTGGTTAGCTTTTTATTTCAAATAATTGAACTATTTCATTTAAATTTTTCATTTGCCTTTTTTGAATACTTTTTTTAATCTTTTTATAATTTTTTGATTTATTAATTAATTATTAATTAGCTATTAGATAGATGATTTATTAATGAATTAATTAAATATCCTAACTGATTTACTCTCCATATTAATATAAAAATCAAAATGTACTATAATATTGAAGTTAGTGTAAAAAATCAAGTTTTTCTTTTAAGAATTACTAATATTAAAACAAATAACAATTAACACCTTTATGATAATTTTTGAGCTTGAATATATTTAAAAAATTTTTAAAAAAATCCAAAAGAGAATTTATATTTTAAAACACAACTTTTGCAAAATTTTAATTACTGGAACTACTATATAAAATGTAGAAATTTATTTAATTTTTAATCAATTTTCATTTGAAAATGTTATACATGGATAGATAATTAAAAATAGGATAACTAATATTAGATTCTAATTCAGCAGTTTTTATCTTTTAAAAAATAGATTAATTTAATGGAATTTAAATGGATAGAATCATAAAAATATAACACAAGAAATTTCAATACTTTAATAAATTATAAGTTAATTATCAAATAAAAAAATTTTTGTTATTTGATTATATTCTATGAGATTAATATATAAAATTATGAGAATCTCTGTAAGGTACATCTTTCATATCTGTTAGTTGCAATAAATTATTCTTAGGATTATTTAAAGGAGATCCATCATTATTTTGCAAAATAAAATCTGTAGTTTACAGTTAAGTATGAAAAACATCTTATTATAGTGTTTTAGTGGTTTCACAACTATAATTATTAATAGAAGGCTATCTATGCATTAAAGCTCTATTCTTTTATATATTTGGACTTAGCTATACCTAAAATCTACTCTCTTGAGGCTTATTTCTTTTTATTTCTTAACGAGGACTAAATACTTTTGGAGATTATATATAATTATTATCAGATACTCTTTTAATCGCATTTTCTCCAGATAAAATATCAGAAATATATTACTCTATATTTAAAAAATTTAGTTAAATAAAAATAATTATTTAAAAATGAATTTTTATTACTACTACCTGTTAGAATTTTCTCTCTCTTCAATTAGAATTGTTTTATTATTTCAACTTCTGTGAGCACTTTGAGTTATCTAATATAACCTAAATTTAAATAAATTTTTCTCCATAAAAAGAGTATTTTTAAATTTTTGCCTTTCATTTTAGTTAATTTATCAAAATTGGATTGACTAACACACCTTTTTAATACATATCTTAAATATTTATTATTTATTACTTTCTTTAGCTTCATTTTAAGAATTATTTATGCTAAAAAGACTATGACTAGTAAATGTAAAACGATTATAGCTATCTAGATCCTTTATTCGTTTAATTGTAGAGATAATTAGTATAAGATTATATTTGTTATTAAAGTTAAGAAGCTCAAGACTTCATAAGTATTGTGATTTTAGCTTTAGAAAGGTTTAAATTGCCTAATAGTAGAAATATATAAAGCAATCAAGACTATATTTAATGTTTGCTAAATATTTTAAATAGAGGAAAGGAGTTTTGTAGTTAGGACAATACACATTTTTATGTATATTCTAATAAACTCCCAATAGTAAAATTATTGTTTATACTCAATATAAAAATAACCATATTTTAATTTCATAGTACAATAGTGAAGATTATTTGATACTCTCTTATCTCTTATTAGCTTAACGAGGATATAAATCGGAAAGAAAATCCAAAATAATAACATAGGTAAGATAGCATAAAGTTTGAATCTAGAAAAAGCTGGATCATCACAGTATGTCAATAGACTAGCTGTAACATAAGAGTGACTTCCAATTTATCTGCAAGTTAAAGTAGAGATATAAAATCCTATACAATCAGGTTGGAAGAAAAAGAATACTATATTCAGCATTACATATTTATAATAAGAGTTAATATAGCATTTCTTACACTTCCTCATAAAGCCAATATAGAAAAATATAATCAGAAAAGCAAAAATTGGTAAAAGGAAAAACATTAAAGCCCTGAGTTTTAATTCACTTTATATATTAAATGTTGAGCCTAAGTTTGTATATAAACATTAACTGCTTACTATCATGCTACCAATGGGCTGTCCAAAGAAAACAGGTAGGACAGTAAAGATATTTGGTATCAACTTAAAATTTAAAGTAATTAGTATAGATGATACTTATAAGTAATTAACTAAAGTCTTTATAACAAAGGTGGATTCATCTTACACACAGCTCATTGAAAAAGGTAGAACTTTCATGAATCTGAGATAAGAAAAGATAGAATTCTTTATGTAATTCTTTGTAAATAAAAATATAGAGGTAATTAGATATATCAGCAGTGATAATGATAAGAAAAGTATATATAAAATTTATAACCCTAGTCCACTGCACGGATTGCATTCCATTAGGCTTAAATCTGAAGAATACTTCTATCCTTACCAATAATTTCCAAAATAATCACAAGTCTAGCAAAGTGGGCCAGTATGCCCTTTAATGCATCTATTTTCATAAGTTTCATCACAAATATTTGGATTTATTGAGTCACATTAAATGATTTCATCAGTTGTATTATTTTCTCTCCAGTATCCTTTATATAGTCTAATTTAATCCTTTTCGCAATCTACTGATCCTACAGGGCATTTTTTGCAAATATACTGACTACTTTATTGCTAAACTAATTATTAAAAGACACTAATATTTTATATTAAAAGTGGTTATAAAAGAGAGTAAGTTCCATTGACACATTATTTACATTTAATAATTGAAGAAGATATAACTTAATAGATTTCTCCTCTAATACAATTTCTGAATTTCATTTTTATAGGTATTAGAACTTTTAAAGGCCAGTTATTTATTTATAATTTTAAAAGAATAGAAAGTGATTCTTTTAAAGGAATACCTGCAAACTAAATATTACTAAATGAAAATGTGCTAGTTTATTCTTTATAGCTATTTATTGTTAAAAATGAATCACCTTTTATTTCTATTTATTAATTATTATTATCGTCAGATATCTCAAAGATGTAGTCCTATAGTTCGTTAATAATCGAAGAAGGGTAGATATTGTTTATATAATAATCCATATGAATTTTAAATTTCTAATCATTTTCGTCATATAATTCAATTTAGAAATAGAAATTCCCTCCACTCTATATATTAAGTAACACCAAAGGATTTTTATTGCTTTTAAAAAATAATCCTGTATAAACCAAATTAGCTAATGGTCCATTTTCTTATTCTGTTTGATAAATATTAAATTTGTAGGGATAACTCCCTATATTTTACCCAAAAATGTCTCCTTTATTTTATTAGAAAAGGCCTTAGATTTTGTTTAAGTTAAATAGTTGCTCTAACTACTGTTAGCTAGACTTAACTATTCTTATTGCTCCTCCTATTTAAGCAGTATTATTTTTAAAAGAACAATATTAGTCAGTAATTATGTCAGATATATCATTTAAATAAATAGCTCCACCACTTGCTAGAGCTTGGTTATTATTAAATTCTGAAGATTCTATTATGATTTAATAGACGATAGATTACAGATGAAGAGATGCTCCATTTATTCCTTTGTTGTTGTTAAATTAACATTAAATCATTCTTATGTTTTAAGTATTGCTAACTAATATATTTCCTTCATTTTAATTAAAATCGACCTCTTAAAATTTAGCATAAGAATTTTGTACTTCAATCAAATGATTTTGTTTATCTTTGAAAAACAAAGTAGGATATTTATTGTTTGATATTTTGGATTTTAAAATATATATTTCATCTTCTTCTAAAAGTTTTATATATTTTTATCGTTAAAATTGTTTATTAGATCTTAGGATAGATATATCTTTGTTATCGTTAGCATTTAATTATAGAATTACACCTAATTGAATTCCTTACAAATCAATTATAAAAATTGAATTGATATTTAATTATTAAATTATTCTTTGATTAATACTGGAAGGATTAACTTAAGATGGTTAATATTATTTCTAACAGTTTATGATTGTTAAATTTTAAATTCTTAATGTGTTTATTTCTATGAAAGTTAATAATGCAGAGGATATATAACTATCTTGTATTAGGATATCTTTGAAGACAATTTTGTCAACGTTAGAGAATGACATTAATTACTAATTAGATTCTAATTGTCTTATGTTAGAAATTGTTAAGTTTTTTACTAAGACATAAGAGCAGCTCTCAAAATAGAATAGATTTTAATACTCAGAAAAGTCAGATTTAACTGAAGAAGGTATTAAATTAAGATTTCTTATTTCGAAGTTGACAATTTAAATTTGTTATAAATTATTGAAATAGATTGTAGTACCTAAGCTTATATCTTAGTTTAATATTTTACAATTCTCAAAGATGACATTTTAGGTTTTTGTGAAAGTATACTATTTACTTTAGTCAAGCAAAATCAATTCAAAATCAAATAATTTTACATCAGATTTCATGTATTAAAAAGAATCATAATATAGTTTCAGTGATTTATCATTTTAACTTTAAGGGCTTATCATAAAATCAACATTATCCTATGTTAAGAAGGACATTTATTAAAGATTATTGCTGACCAGTATTGATAGATAAAATCTCATAGGATGATAATATTTGAATCTATATAAATTCTCAAACACATTCTTAACTTAAAAACTAATATTATAATATAACTCAAAAAAGCAAATTTATGTTTCATTATTAGTTTTCTCCTGACTCTTTATATAATCCAAGCTGAGAATCTCATCAAATATTCCTTATTTATGGATTACTAAGACATTGACCAATTCTTCATTCAATTTTTAAAGCTTGACAAGTTTTGGAAAAGTTAAATTTATAGTGTTAATTGACTTGACTGATTTATATTATTCACTGATTATCGCAATTTCCATTTCTGATAAATATAGGATTATAATTATATTATCAGTGATAGAAACTATGTTGGTTATTTAAGAATAGCCACTTTTTCTTAAGTAGCTAATATATTGCAGTTATTGGTTATAAATGTTCAGTTAAAACAAACCTGAAAGAATTAAAAACTAATCTGTCTTATCAACTCTCTTAAACTATACATCAGGAAATCCTAAGTATTTGATTAATTTATTATCATTTAAGCTGTAAACTCCTAACTTATTTTCTTAAGTAATGCTTATAAAATATCTATTATATTACAAGTCTATTTCAAAGTATTAGATTTAAGCAATTTATTAATCAACTGTATAATCTATGCTAAGTAAAATATCATTTGTGATAGTTGTGTTAATTATTGATAAATTTGAACTATCTAAGGTTAGTAAATTACCATTCTTTGTCACAATTAATAATTTATTCTGGTTTAGATTAGCTATTTAGATGATAAAATCCTTATTAACCAAATTTTAAGACATCGTATATTGTTTAGAAATCAAATCTATTTTTAATATCTATCCATTACTGGTAGAAATAAAGAAATTCCACTATTAACTACTTTAGTTTTAATTAAAGCAATAAGTAATTTATGTGTACTAAGGTAGTTATATTGATAAAAATTATTTATTATTGATGAAATCATAATCAATGATGACATTTTCAATAGTTTAAATCAAAATTACTTGTGGATCGATTAATAAATAATTCCTTAGTTTACAATCTATTTCAAATTTTGGTATGATAAAGTCTTTCTCTTACTAAAGAAAAATTTTCATTGATGTCTCTAGGCAGATTACAAAAACCATTGAATCCTTATATATGAAATTTCTCATATCTATTATATTAGATTACTATTATGTCATAAATATTATTTTTTACTTATTGTAAAAGAATGTATTGTTATTTTAGTCACAAATTACAAGAGATATTTCTTTTTCTTCTTTCTATTGTTAATTTTCTAGAACAAAATAGAATTTATTATTTGAGGCCATAGACTTCTTACCAATCTTGATGAGAAGATTATAATAAACTTTCCAAACTTAATTGTTATTAAAGATATACATTTAATTAGTTTAATAATCAATTAAGAAGTCGATTGGAATAGAGATTAATTGCCTCTAAAAATCATATATCCCAACCATATTGAATACATAGAGCTAAGATCCATAGAGGGTGTAATAAAAATTTCCATAAGTGTCTACATATATAACAGCACTATTTGCTTAATCATATGAAATATTTAATACAGACCCTATACCTACTTCAGGATAGGTACTAGATACACTTCCAGTGGACTACAAAGTATCTAAGCTATAGAATTTAATCTACCCATACCTTATTTCATTTGTTAAGTAGGCTATTGTATTAATCTCTGCAATATAAAAACCTTTAATTAAAGTTGATCCAGAAGGCTAAAAGCTAGCTACAAAAGTCAATGTTTCTCTTGAATAGATGAATGCTCCTATTTTAAAATAAAATAATTTAAATTTTGTTATTCAAGTTATTTTGTTATAAAAAATAATAAAATATTGAATTTAATAATAATTATTCATCTTCATTAGTTTAGGTTAGGCTATTTAGTCTTTTCTCTATTTAAAAATTTTTTAAGAAACCTATAATTCAATTATATATACATTCAATCCTCAAGTATTATCACCTTACTAAAAATATTTTAGTAATTTTGGGGTGATATTACTAAAACTATTAAGAGAAAAATGTAAGAAAATGGAACCTTTGATTTTTGAGAGTTGACAGTAAAGAAATGAAATTAAATTTGGAATGTTAGAAATAATAAATTTCTTTTATAAAAAAGATTAAATTAAGTAACTTAAGTAAAAGCTTACCTAAATTAGTGAATGGTAGAATGTGATTTTTTGTTATCTCTAATTAAAAAATATTGGCTGATATTTTTGAGATCCTTGTTTTATAAATTCCTTCAAAACTATAAACTTCTATATTATTCGAATATATAAAAAGATTACTATACTTTTCATCACCTTTTATTTTAAAATTGTTGAGTGTAATAATCCCTAAGATTTAGATGATTGAAAAGGATTATTTTCTGTTGTAAATCACTACTTAGTTAGTATTCATCTTGCATGCTATAATTGTGGTGAAAAAGAGACACTCTTCATATAAATTATGGTTAGGGGAAGATATTTGTTAAAATTAGGTTAAATCAGTGTTGTATTATACAAACACGTTTCCATAAATAAGGATTTTTTAGTCTATTTTATCGTAATAACATCCATTGATATATGACAGTAAGCTATTTGATTCACCTACTGAAATTGAGTATTTTTGCATACTTATCTCATCAACTAAATATAACTTATTATAAGAATAAGCTAATAAGGTATTTATGCTTTGAATTATCTTAACATTTTTGATAATATCTTGAGTAGTTATAGAAGATTTCGAAACTATAAAATCTATTCTATCAATATACTGTAAAGTAAATAAATTATAAATAAAGATATAGTACTTAGAGACATAATACAATAAACCAAGGTTGAAATCTTCCTTAATAAATTGCAGCGAATCATTCGATATTAAATTAGGTAAGTCAAAAATTTTTGAAATGTAGTTTTCTTTATTTTCAGGTATAGATAATATAGATCCTGTTGATGAACCTGAAATATAAAGAGTCTTTTAGGTATTTGTAACACTTTTTGTAATATAATCTCCTGGTGCTGAAATCTTTTTGGCCCGTTATAAGTATCCATTTGCTTAAAAGAATCTTCCTTCCGAGATTGTAGAAATTGGACTCAGAGGCATCATCATTACCATCTTAACTTATTGAAGATAATCATATTTAACTACATTTATAAATTGAGATGCCTATATGATGTCATAATAATGGGTTAGCATTAACTTAGAGGCAAGTTAAATACTTGATATTGAATAAGGATATCCTAGATTAACTAAAGGAGCATAAATTAAAAAGAAAAAGTTAGATGAATCAAACATATAAATATCAATAGTTTTTTATCCATTTAATTAAAATTCTGTGTATAATTAATTCATATCTTCATCATAAATAAAAAGATAATTATTTTAATTAGTAAGCATCAAATAAACACCTAGATTTTTTATTATAAATGTTTGTCAAATAATTAAATTTTTCATGTAGAAAATTAAATATAATTATTCAATTAAATTACCTCCGTTTGTTAGTTTGAATAGCTAATTATAAGCAATAGATGTGAATAATATAGAAAGTTGTTTTTTCAATATTAAATTTAAAGTTTTAGAGCTAGAGTCAAAATCAAACAGAAAAGCATTAAAAACTTAGTCAATTAAATAAATTCTATGATTGAAAGAGAGAAAAGTGATACTAATTTTAATTTACAATTTTTATTCATAGATTTATTGCCAATAATTTTCCCAAATAGCGATAGTTTAATTATAAACTAGAAATATGTAAGAATCAGTACAGAGTACATTTGAGTAAGAGTTTTCATCCAATTAAATTGTTCTATTTAATTTATGATTGAATAAATCGAAAAGGACAATAGATTGTGAGAATAATCCAACACCTATTTTATTCTAAAAAATTAGAACAGTGGAACATTATTAATTTTCAATGACAAATTAAGAATAAAAGAAAGGGTTTAGAGGATCTAACGCATTCCAAATTATGATTTTTCCTTCATTTGAACAACTCAAAATAAAATTAGATATATTATCATATTAAACACTATTAATTTGATTTTCGCTATAATTCTGCTTTTCTTTGAAATCAATTGCTATACCAATATTGTTATCCTAATTTAGATCTATTAATTATAAATCTTAAGATGTTATGCAGAGTAAAGGAACTTAATAAAGATTATTACTAGGGATAATCTTTAACTTTAGAGGGTTATTAATAAAGACATCTATAGCGCTTACCTTTTTAAAATCCATATTTTTATTAGCACTAGTGAAAGTAATTTAATATATGTCAATATTTTTATTGGAATTTAATACAAAAATTTTAAAAATACTTGGAGTTGTTGAGTATATTAAAAAATCTACTGCTTATTAATCAAGTGGAAACTAAAAATTAACTTTTAACCCAGTAACCCCATAAAAGTTAATTTCTCGAGGTTAATTGAACATAAAGGTAATGAATTGGTATTGTATATTTTCATCCATAGAAAAGATAGAAATTAATGAGAGATTGAGGGGATTTTAGTAATTAGATAATATTGATTGACATGATTAATCTCTTTGAGAAATCAATCTAATTCCATTTGTTTTTGCAAACGATAAGGCAAACAAAGTGTCCTTTTAATCATTCTTAAATATCAAAATTTAATCTATTAAACCGAAAATATCTGAACAAATGTAATCACTAAAATTATTTTAAAGTGAAATCTCACTATTACCATCAATATTAATAGTAATGATTTATACCTAAAATAATTCATTTTGTAAGATTAATTAACCATCCGAGATAATAGCATTTCTTTAGTAAGAAATTTCTATAGTTTAAGGCTATTTATTAGTAACTTCTGTAAGAATTAACTTCTTTTCTTAATCAAAATATGAAGAAATATACTAATATTGATAATTTTTGTTATTTTGATTTCTCACTTCTAAAAATTCTGTATTCTAATTAATAGTTCCTTTTGAAATAGTAGTAATCAAAAATGCCTGATTTTTCTCTTCATTCCATTAAAAAACCTAATTCTAATCATTCAAGAGAAAGATTTTGTTTTAAAATCTCTTTATTATTTGTATGGAAGAATCAAAAGACTGAGTTCTAATATAAGCTCCACTTGTAGATTCAATGTAGTTATAAAAGTTATTATAGAAAACCCTGAGGTATCCACTATTATCGCTATAAATATCTAGAATATTTCTACCTTGAGACATTTATTGTGGTTAAAGAAATTGATTTTAACAAAAATTAGGTTTTTTACATTCTTTATTTAAGATATTAGGCGCTTATTTATTAGTACATATAGAAGCGCAATTGTTGGATTTATTTAATAAATTTGATCCATAAATGGTGTATTAGAATTCCTCGCAGGTATCCTATTCACAACTATCTGTAGAAGTCTAATATGTATACCCATCTATACATTAATTACATTTTATATTTGGTAATTGTATACCTGTATCACATTTAAGACACCCTTCTGGACACCCTACTAAAAGTCCTAATAATTTGCTTAAAAAAATTAAATAGAGAAGCTATTTATTCTTCATATGCTTATTCTTTATTAATTTATCTTTAAATATTTTATTATTTTTTTGATAGTGAGTTTATTCAAAATTTTATGGTAACTTTACAATAAATAACTAACTATTTATTATTAATTTTTATTTTTATCAAGAAACTATGTATGTGCTTACTTACTTTCCTTATTAGTTTTATTCATCAAATAGCTACAAATTTATTTTTGAGATAAGGGATATTTAAAAATCCTATTCTTCTATAAAAAAACTTTGGTTTATTGAATACCGTTTTATTAGTGATTAAATTATTAGCATCTTGAAATATTCAAATATAATAGGGCTTAATAAAAAATCTTAAAAATTATGAAATTAGAGTTTACATTTAGATTGTATATGTTTTTTTTAACATTACATTTTGGAAGGAAACTATCTAAATAGTTTATATTATTATATTATAAAATTGAGTTCCAAAATAAATAACTGAAAATAATGAATTATCTTATTTTTCATTCACTTAGAGATAGCTTACAATATAAATAATTCTAAAACAATTAAAACAAATCAAAAATCTACCTAGTGTCTTTAAAAAACTTCAATTTCTCAATTTAAATAATCACAATTTATGATTAAAATGTAAGAAATTATTATGCCATTATCAATTTTAAATTTAATAGATTTTGTCAGATTTATTAAGATTAAAATTTAATCGAAAAATTAACTATAATTTTTACCTCACTTTTTTTCATAACAACCATAAAATGAAACAAATAATAAAAGCTTTATCTTAAAGTAAGGAATTTTAAAGTAATGGTAAAGGAGAGTAGGGTATCCTATTTATCTTTAGTTCAATTAAACTATTCTTAATATTTAAATCTAACTGAATTTAATATAAATTTCAAAAATGATTATTTTTAGAAGAAAAAAAATCATGCGTCAGATTTTATTATCATAAGGTTTAAATAGCAACCTTTAATTAATTAAAATCAAAAAGTATGCTAAGAATTTTCTTCCCACTTCAAAGGGGTTACATTACTACACATTGAATTTAACTACTCATTAAAATAGAAATCTAAAAATTAACTTTTAATTACTCTACTTCATTGCCTTTTACACTTTACTACTAGGAATTCTAAACTATTATTTTTCTCATAAAAATAAATAGATTTATTAATAAATTAGAAAATTATCAAAATTATTAAAATATTTTCGAGAGTGTTAATAGAAAGAAGATAAAAGGAGGAAGGAGTCAATTAAAAATATTTTAGATCTAGTGTCCCTAGATATACTATAATACCTTAAGGTAATACGCATACAGTATCAAGGTTTTCGCGATTTATTAAGTTATTTAGATTTAAATTCCAGAAAATAATATTGTACAAACAACAAACAAGACTGAAAGGTAGTAATACATTCATATTTTATAAAATAAAAGACTTTTAATTATTTATTTAAATTTGATATTATTGATCTAATAAATCATATTAGAATGACCAATCTTTTCATAAATTTAATAAAGTAATACCTTTATAAATTTTTAAGATCATAGTTTTTTGAGTTTTTGATTTTTAATTGTTAAACCATTTAAGATGTTAAAATATTATTAATCTCTTAATATTTTAAATTTTAGAATGTAATAGCTAATTTAAAATTTATTATATTCTTTAAAGAAGTTAGTTTCTATAAAAATTCTAAATAGCATGATTCTTTAGAAAAAAAACAACCTAGAACCAAATCTAATTCTAAAAGAATGTTCATTTTTTGTAAGTTTAATGATTGTAATTCTGATAAATTTACCTAATATACGTATAAAGATAGTTTTTGTAATAAAATTAACTTTTAAATATTCTCTGCAAGCAACACAAATTGATTTTATTATGAAAAAATTAGCTATGTTAAGCTCAAGCTCTAAAGGCTTTTAAAATTTTCAAAACTATTTGAAATTGCCACTATTGCATTAGGTTCAGGACTAATTAATTGCAAATGTTTTAAATTTGTTAACGATAGCAAGAAATTAAAAGTTGAGTTAGGCTCTGAAACTTAAAGATTAAAACAGTTTATAACTAGATGAGTTAAATTGGTCATTTATGTAATACTTTAAGATAGTTTGTTATACTATGAGAGTTTTTGGTATATAATCCAATCAGGAATAATTAGTTATTATAAATTAGGCATTTTAGATAACCCTAAACATAATGAAGTAAAATGGGTATCTTCTTCTAAGTTAAATTTAATTTTTAATTTTCTTAAGGATATCATTTTTGAAAAGGATTCAAAGAGTTAATTTATTCCTTCATATTAATTTTTTCTATTACTTAAGTTTAATTCGAGCTCTACAAGGTTTGTTTTTTATAAAAGATTTTAAACTAAAGTTTAATATCCTTTTTATTCAAGATTGAGGTTGATAAGCTATATATTTAGCTATTCAACTGTATTTGGATAGTCTTTTATTGTGTTCAATTGACCTAAATCTGTTTATTTTTTCATTTACCTTTTTTGAATTTTTTATCCTTTATTATTATTTATTTATTAATTAACTATTAGATTGAGGATGTATTACTAAATTAAATATCCACACTTATTTATTCTACATATTAATATTAATATAGCCATTCTGGTATTAAAATTATCTTGATTTGAGACAATACCAGAATGGCTAAATAAAAAAAATTAAATAAATGTTTACATTTTTAATTTTTTTATAATAGAAATATTAATTTATAATATTATTAATTTTAAATATTTACCAAATAATTAAATAGTTCGTCATACATAATATTTGATAAAAATAAAAAAACTTAGAAAAAAAATTATAAAAAGTGCTTTCAAAATACAGAAAGTGCCCACAGTTTTTATTTTTTTTTTGTTTTTTTATTTATAATCAGTGTTTAAAAAAGGGGGGAGGGAAGGGTTTCTTTATCCAAAGTGCCAAAAATTTTAATAATTGGTGTTTGAAATAAATTGATATTAAAATTTATTTTTGGATAATTATAACCTGATACAACATAATTAAGAAAATTTTATAAATTGTATTAATCAAATACTAGTTAGTAGAAAAATATTCTACAATAAAAAATGATAGCAGACTAATTTAATAATGTAAATACCTTATTATTAATATAATACTAAAAAATTATATTATTTATTAATTAAAAGCTTATTCAACAAAATATTTTCTCAAATAAATTGACACTTAATTTTAGGTAATTATTCATATAATTTTGTATTGTCTTCAAAAATTTCTTAAATTATAAAAGCGATAATTGTATTGGAGATCAAGGTGCTTGTGATTTAGGGTTTGCATTAGAAAATTGCTAATAACTTACTACATTAATTCTTTAGTTACAGTAAAATTTTATATTATTAATATTTTCTTCCCTTTTCAGCTCAAATTTATTCTTTTTTCTATATTATTTTTTACTCTTACCTATCTGTTTAAATATAAAAGCAATAATAGCATTGGAGAAAAGGGTGCTTGTGGTTTAGGGTCTGGATTAAGAAATTGCTAATAACTTACTACATTAACTCTTGATCTATCGTAAAATTTATATTATTTTTATTTTCTTCTACTTTTCAACACAAATTTATTCCTTTTCCTTATTATTTTTTTACTCTTACTTAATTAACTCTTTAAATATAAAAGCAAGAATAGTATAGGAGACAAGGGTGCTTGTAGTTTAGGGTCTGCATTAGAAAATTGCTAATAACTAACTACATTAACTCTTAATTTATCGTAAAATTTAATATTATTTTTATTTTCTTTGACTTTTCAACACAAATTTATTCTTTTTTCAAAATTATTTTTTACTCTTACTTAATTATCACTTTAAATATAAAAGCAATAATAGCATTGAAGAAAAGGGTGCTTGTGGTTTAGGATTTGCATTAGGAAATATCTAATAACTTACTTTTTTAACTCTTTAATTACAGTAAAATTTTATATTATTTTTATTTACTTCGGCTTTTCAGCATATATTTATTCTTTTTCGAATGTATTTTTTTACTCTTACTTAATTAACTTTTTAAATATAAAGTAATAATAGTATTGGAGAAAAAGGTGCTTGTGGTTTAGGGTCTGCATTAGGAAATTGCTAATAACTTACTATATTAATTCTTTATTTACAGTAAAATTTAATATTATTTATATTTTCTTCCACTTTTCAAC
>JH651294.1:28861-53709 GCA_000260095.1 Tetrahymena borealis | reverse complement strand
AAACTAAATTATCTACAAATTTGTTTTCTTTTAAAATGACTCCTTTACTTTCTCAATATGCTAATATTAAATGGCTCTATTTGGATTTAGGGTAACAATATTTTAATTTCAATTTATTTTTATTAATTCATCTAAATTGGTTATTTTAATAAAAATATTTTTCAACTCAATTTTATTCATTATAAATTGATTTTAGTATAAATAATAGAAATGGAATTTTTTGATTTGAACTCATTATATTTCCTTTAATTTTTACTAAAACCTTCTTTACAGCTGATTTCTAACTCTCATTTGTTATTCAATCTCTTAAATTCAATAAATTTTCCATTCTAATCAATAAGACAATAAATAAAACTATTTTACTTTCTAGAGACCATTTTGTAGCAAATCTTTCAAAAATTTGAAAAACTGAACAGAGTAAGAATCGAATTTGATTTGTAAATAATATAGATTTGAGAAAAATTAGAATGAAAAATATCATTTAAAAAAATTTGTGTTTGATTAGAATTCCTAAAAATTTATTCATAAAAAATATTAATTCAAATCTCATTCATTAATTTTAAATAAAATTTTGAAATTCTAATTATTTAAATAAAATATTGATTCCCTAGAAAAATCTCCAAGAATTTAATTTTTTTTAAATAAATTAGACAATATTTTGATTTTTTAAAAATCAAATACCTTTCAAAAAAAATAATTTATAATTTTCCTATAGAACTCCATTTACTCTTTCTAATAAGTATTTTTTCTTAAAAAATAATAAACTTATCATCAAAAAATCATCAACTGCCCTAAAACTTTTGTGGGATCTTTTATTTTTATATCTAATTACTTCTCAATTTAATTAAATTTTAAATCTAGGTTACATTTAAAAAGATATAATTTTCATATTATGAGTATATTATTTTATGAAAAATGTAAACTACCAAACACTTTGGGTGAACATTATTATTTTTAAAATAGAATACCAAACTAATTAAAATTAAAGATTTTCAGTTTTTTATTTAAGTGAAAAAATACATTTGTATTAATTGAATGTATTTTGATAAAAATGAGAAAGTATTATAAATTTATGAGTAATAATATCAAGTATTTAATTAATTATTACTATCTCTAAATCAAATTTTTTGAAATTAACATCATTTTTAACTTTTGTTTTTTGTTTATTTAAAATTTATATTAAATAAAAAGATTAACTTCTACATTATTAGAAAAAAATTTTTATATTTAGTATAAATAATATAAGTGATGAAGGGGCTTCTAAAATAGGAGAAAGTTTATCTAAACTCAACAATTTGATTCATTTATCTTTATTCCTAGAGTAATTAATTGATTTTATGAATAGTGATTAAGAAAAAACAGATTAACTTTTTTTATAAATTTTATAAGTTAAAATAATATTAGTGATGAAGGGGCTACTAAATTAGGAGAAGGTTTATCTAAACTCAACAATTTGACTAAATTATCTTTATACCTATAGTAATTAATTGATTTCATTAAATAATAATTGAACAAAATTTCACCTTTTCTCAAAATTATTTGTTAAAATATCTGAAAATTAACATTTATTATAAATTATAAAAGATCAAATAAAATCAGTGATAAAGGGGCTATTAAATTAGGAGAAAGTGTATCTGAACTCAACAATTTGACTCAATTAATTTTAGGTTTAAAGTAATTAATAGATTTCATAAAATAATGATCCATCAAAACATAGCTTTTTCTTTAAATCATTTGCTAAAATTTCTGAAAACTTACATTTTTTATAAATTATATAAGTTATAATCAAATTAGTAATGAAGGGGCTATTAAATTAGGAGAAGGTTTATCTAAACTCAACAATTTGACTAAATTATATTTATACCTATAGTAATTAATTGATTTCATAAATAATGATATAGAAAAAAAATCATTTTTTCTCTATATTATTTGTTTAAAAATCATAAAATTAACATTTTATAAATTATAAAAGATCAAATCAAATCAGTGACTAAGGGGCATGTTAATTAGGAGAAGGTTTATCTAAACTCTACAATTTAACTTGGTTAACTTTAATTTTAATGTAATTTATTGTTTTGATAAATTAATGATTGAACAAAAAATAATTATTTCAATAAATTTTTACTAGAATTCAAAAAAACTAACAATTTTTATAAATTATAAAAGTAAAAATCAAATCAGTAATGAA
This sequence comes from Tetrahymena borealis, assembly GCA_000260095.1. Lineage (NCBI taxonomy): Eukaryota > Ciliophora > Oligohymenophorea > Hymenostomatida > Tetrahymenidae > Tetrahymena > Tetrahymena borealis. The sequence continues at coordinate 51,521 of JH651294.1, read as the reverse complement.
GGGACTACCAAATTAGGAGAAGGCTTATCTAAACTCAACAATTTGACTTAATTAACTTTAGGTTTAAAGTAATTAATTGATTTCATTAAATAATGATTGAGCAACTTATCATTTTTTCTTTAAATGATTTACTCAGAAGACAAACATTTTTTATATATTTTAAAAGTTAAAATAATGTTAGTGATGAAGGGGCTTCTAAATTTGGAGAAGGTTTATCTAAACTCAACAATTTGAATCAGTTATTTTTATACCTAAAGTAATTAATTGATTTTCTAAAATAATAATTGAGCAAAATATCATTTTTTCTATTAATTATTTGTTAACAAATCTGAAATTTTACATTTTTTATAAATTATAAAAGATAAAATCAAATCAGTGATGAAGGGGCTACTAAATTAGGAGTAGGTTTATCTAAACTCTCCAATTTGATTAAATTATCATTATACCTAGAGTAATTAATTTACTTCATTAAATAATTATTGAGCAAATACTGATTTTTTCTTTAAATTATTTACTAAAACCCCAAAAAGCTAACATTTTTAAATAAATTTTACAAGTTAAAATACAATTAATGATGAAGGGGCTACTAAATTAGTAGAAAGATTAGCTAAACTCAACAATTTGACTCATTTATCTATATACCTTGAGTAATTAATTGATCTAAAACATAAAAAAACTAACATTTTTTTTAAATTTTACAAGTTAAAATCAAATTAGTTATGAAGGGGCTACTAAATTAGGAGAAAGTTTATCAGAACTCAATAATTTGAATAAATTTTCTTTATACCTAGAGTAATTAATTGACTTAATTAAATAATGATTGAGCAAAAACTGATTTTTTCTTTAAATTATTTGCTCAAAAAACTAACATTTTTTATAAATTTTAAAGTTAAAATAAAATTAGTGATTAAGGGGTTATTAAATTAGGATAAGGTTTATCTAAACTCCAAAATTTGACTCAGTTATATTTAGGGTTACAGTAATTAATTGATTTGCTAAATCCTTCAGAAAAATAACATTTTTTATAAATTATAAAAGATCAAATCAAGTTAGTGATGAAGGAGCTACTAAATTAGGAGAAAGTTTATCAAAACTCAATAATTTGAATAAATTTTCTTTATACCTAGAGTAATTAATTGACTTAATTAAATAATGATTGAGCAAAAACTGATTTTTTCTTTAAATTATTTGTCAAAAAACTTACATTTTTATAAATTATACAAGCTAAAATCAAATCAGTGATGAAGGGGCTATTAAATTAGGAGAAGGTTTATCTAAACTCAACAATTTGACTTATTTATCTTTATACATAGAGTAATGAATTGACTTCATAAAATAAAGATTAAGCAAAATATCATTTTATTTTAAAAATATTTCACAAATGTCAAAAAACTAACATTTTTTATAAATTTTAATAGTTAAAATTAAATTAGCTATGAAGGGACTACTAAATTAGGAGAAAGTATATCTAAACTTAACAATATGACTTATCTAATTTTAGATTTAAAGTAATTAATTGATTTCATAATGTTATGGTTAAGCAAAAATAGTTTTTTCTATAAATTATTTGCTAAAACCTTCAGAAAAATAACATTTTTTATAAATTATAAAAGATCAAATCAAATTAGTGATGAAGGGGCTACTAAATTAGGAGAAAGTTTATCAGAACTAAATAATTTGAATAAATTTTCTTTATATCTAGAGTAATTAATTGACTTCATTAAATAATGATTGAGCAAAATCTGATTTTTTCTTTAAATTATTTGCTCAAAAAACTTACATTTTTATAAATTAAAAAAGTGAAAATCAAATCAGTGAAGAAGGGGCTATTAAATTAGGAGAAGGTTTATCTAAACTCAGCAATTTGATTAAATTATCTTTATATCTTGAGTAATTAATTTACTTCATCAAATAATGATTGAAAAAAATATTATTTTTTCTTAAAGTTATTTGTTTAAACATAAAAAAACTAATACTTTTTATAAATTTATAAAGTTAAAATAAAATTAGTGATAAAGGAGCTACTAAATTAGGATAAGGTTTATCTAAACTCAACAATTTGGCTCTGTTAAAATTAGGTTTAAAGTAATTAATAGATTAGATAAAATAATGATTGAGCAAAAAATTATTTTTCTATAAATTATTTACTAAAATTTCAGAAAATTAATCTTTTTTATAAATTATAAAGATCAAATCAAATCAGTAATGAAGGGGTTACTAAATTAGGAGAAGACTTATCTAAACTCAACAATTTGACTTAATTAACTTTAGGTTTAAAGTAATTAATTGGCTTCATACAATAAAGATTGAGCAAAAACTGATTTTTTCTTTAAATTATTTATATTTGCTCAAAATACTAACATTTTTATAAATTATATAAGTTAAAATCAAATCAGTGATGAAGGGGCTATTAAATTAGGAGAAGGTTTATCTAAACTCAGCAATTTGATTAAATTATCTTTATATCTTGAGTAATTAATTTACTTCATTAAATAATGATTGAAAAAAATATAATTTTTTCTCTATTTTATTTGTTAAAAAATCTGAAAATTAACATTTTTTATAAATTTTAAAGTTAAAATCAAATTAGTGACGAAGGGGCTGCTAAATTAAGAGAAGGTTTTTCTAAACTCTATAACTTAAAAAATAAATAAATAATTTTTTGAAAAGGTTTATTAATTAAGATTCATTATCATCATTAATTAATTTTTGTTTGGAAAATATTTTAATATTTCTTTTGTTTCATATTTATAAAATTTATTACATTTATTTTAAATTTGAATTTTATCCAACTAACTTTGATTTTTATTTTTACTAATTTTTATTTTACTTAAATATTTTAAATAGAATTATTTATTGGTTAATTATTTCTAGGATTATTAAGATAATTTATAAATATTTTTAAATTAATATAATAGATTTTTAATAAAATTTATATTTTAATATTTAATTATTTTATCTAAAATCTTTCAATTTTTTGAGTAAAAGAAGGAAACAAATTGTTCATTTTAAATTGAAATCCAAATTCTTTAGGATAATTATTTTGAAAATTAGATGTAAGATTTATTAGTAGAGAAATTCTGAAAAAAATTAAAAATATTCTAAGAATAATCGAAATAATTATTTTTAAAACATTTAGTACATAACCCCTTTTAGTAAATTTGAAAATAATTGATTAATTTCAGTTGTATTTTTTTTTGGGAAGGGGGGTCGATTAGAAGGTTATAATTTTGAATTTTTATTGTGTGTGTATTACTGCATATTTTCAGGTTTTATATCTTATAAGAAATTTGAAGAAGAAAGATATTAACTGCTTGGAAATTATTGTAAATTCAAAATAAACATTAAAAAAATATTAATATTCATGATATTTTGAGATAATAATAAAAGAGATAGTAATTTATTAGGTAAGTAGTCAATTTAAAATATAGTTCCTTTTGATGCAAGCTAGACTAAAATTAAAGAATATCTTAGAATAGAAGATTTGCTATTTAATCATGAATAAATGATTCACGTTACTGACGAATGCTTCATAAAAGAGGAACAAATTAAGTTTTTAAATGATATTTCTAGGCTATATTTAGGTCACTATGTATTTTAATAATTCTCAACATTTAAGAAAGTAAGAATAGATTCATTCTTTAAAATTTTGAAAATAATAGATTAAATATAGTATAGATTTTTAGGACTATATTTTTTATATCATTCCCAGAAAACCTCTCCTTTAACACTACATCTGAGATGATAGATTATCATAAAAATACAATAGGTAAAATTTATAAGACATTGAGAGGAATCATAAAAATAAAACTCAGATAGAACAATTTAATATAAATAAATGAAATAATTGATGCTGTGTAAAATATAATTAGCCAGCAATTACATAAAAAAGAGAATAAAAATATTTTAAACCCTTAATTGTAATTAAAATATTAAATCTTATAATACATTATGACAAAAAAATTTATATTTTATAAACTATTCGTTAAATAGGAATTTAATTAAGAAAGTAACATAAGAGGCACTTAAAATAAAAAGACTATACTATAATTTTGATATTTTGATAATATTTAGATTTACTATATTAGATATAATCTGATATTATATTATATTAATTTTGAAGGAAATTTTAAAATCAATTGATATCAATGTAGTTAATATTGACATCACTGTTTCAAGAGAACTTTATTAATATTAATTATGTATATCAAATATTTTCGAATACTTATTAGAATAATATAAAAGAAAATAGATATTTGCTTGAGTCTTAGGAATTAATACAGATTAAAAAAATAATAGGATTAGGTACTCAATATGAATTAACAATAGTTGAATTATAATACCGAATTAAGTTCAGAATTCATTTAGCTTTGTAATTAGCATGGTCTATAACCATTCTAAACTTTTATGTAGTTTAGAACATTAAAAAATTGGAAAGGATACACATTTTAATAGATATTAGGATCGGGAAGTTTTGGTATAGTAATCTAAGCTTAAAAAGATGAGAAAAAAGTGGCAATAAAGTGTATTAAGGTTGAAGGAAACTTATAATTACTATAGAATGAAGTTAATATAGCAAAGTAGTTAAGCAATAAAAAGTATTTCGTCTAAATTCTGGATGATTTTTATGAAGAAGATATCAATACCTACTTTATTGTATCTGAATTATGTGATTGTATTATTATTAATTATATCTAATAATAAAATGGATATTTTGGTTACTAAATTTGATAATATCAATTAGGTACGCTTTCATAATTAATCAATGAAAAGAAATATAAATTTACTTAGAGATAGATATGCTATTTGACTAAGCATCTCTTAAAAGGAGTCAAAAAAATGTAAAAAAAGGGTGTTATACATTTTGATATTAAGCCTGACAATATTATGTATTGTTCTTCTACTAAAGAATTCAAGTTCAGTAAGATCTAATTTAACACAAATACTATTAATTAAAAAATCAGTTTACAAGAAGATGAAATATAAATTAATATATTAAAATCAAGCAATTTATATATCTTTTTAGCAAAGTAACATAAGATAATTAATATTTAATGTTTTTTGTTATTAAAAAGTTGATTTTGGAATTTCAAAAATTGTAAAGGATAAATCAATATAATTAACTCAAACAGTTAACGTATTTAATTATAAGGGTTAATGAATATGACCAAAAATGTTTAATTTTATAAAAGAGTTAGGGATTTGGTACATATTTCTATATGTCTCATGAAGTCAGAAACAATATTCCTCCATACACCTACAAAGTATAAAATTAAATTTTTAAAACTCTAAGCATAGCATATTTATTTAAAAGGTTGATGTATACTCATTAGGAATTACTATTTTAGAGATGATTTTAGGAAGAAAAATTAATTTTGAAGAAAGTTTAAGCCTTCGTGCTGATGGATATCATTTAATAGTACCAAAATAGATTGTTGAAACAGAATTTTCAAAAAGAGTAATTTCCAATATGATTAGATAACATCATGTTGATAGAATGAGTATAGACTAATTATTAAATGAATTAGAAGAAATTGAAAAAGCTGAATTATATTTAGGTATCCAAACAAAAAATAAAAGTAATGAAATAGCCTAATAGATTGTTAGAAAGCAATTAATGTAAAATATTGTATCAAACTTTGATAAAACTAAATTATCTACAAATTTGTTTTCTTATAAAATGACTCCTATGCTTTCTCAATATGCTAATATTAAATGGCTTTATTTAGATTTAGGGTAATAATATCTTAATTTCAATTTATTTTGATAAATCCTATAAAAACTATTGGTTATTTTAATAAAAATCTTTTTCAACTCAATTTAATTCATTATAAATTGATTTAAGTTTAAGCAATAGAAATTGAATTTTTTGATATGGACTATATATATTATCCTTTAGTCTTTACCTATGATTCTTTAACTCTCATTTGCTATTTCATCTATTTACTTTAATAAATTTTCAAATTCTAATCAATTATAATAATAAATTAAACCAAACACTTTGTACCTCCCAAGGTTGAAACTAGCCTTTTAAAAATTAGAAAAATAACAGAATCAGATTAATTCTTAAGAATAATATAATTTCAAATAATTCTTGATTTGATTAGAATTCCTAACACTCCAGAATGAAAAATCTTAATTCAAATCTTATTTATAAATTCGAAATAAAATTTTTGAAAGTATTCTTCATTAAATTAAAAATTTGATAATTAAGTATAGAAAATATAAAACAGATATAATATAACCCATCATTTTTAAAATAAAAAATTTTAAATGAATAAAAATGTTTTCAATCAATATTGATTAAAAAGTTAAATTAAAATAATATTAAAATAATTCTATTTTAGTAATTATTTTTCATAATTATTTATAGTAATTTTATCCCCACATCATGCTGGAAAAATTTAAATCTTTACTATTTATTTATTAACTAATAATTTAATTATTGCTAAAAATTATTGGAGTTATCATCATTTTTAACATTTATCTATTTTTGTGTAAAATTTATAAAAAATATATTTCTACATTATTAGAAAAAAATAACCTTTTTTATAAATTTATAAGTTTGAATCAAATCAGTGATTAAGAGGCTACTAAATTAGGAGAAGGTTTATCTAAACTCAATAATTTGACTTAGTTAACTTTAGGTTTATAGTAATTAATTGTTTTCATTAAATAAATGATTACAAAATATCATTTTTTCTCTAAATGTTTTGATAAACTTCATAAAACTAACTTTTAAATTGTAAAGATCAAATCAAATTAGAGATTTTGGGGCTACTAAATTAGGAGAAGGTCTATCTAAACTTACTAAATTAACTCAGTTGTCTTTTGGTTTATAGTAAATACTTGATTTAATAAAATAATGATTCATCAAAAAGTCATTTTTTCTATAAATTATTTTCTAAAAGATCAGAAAATTAACTTTTTTTTATAAATTGTAAAAGTTAAAATCAAATCAGTGATGAAGGGGCTATTAAATTAGGAGAAGGTCTATCTAAACTCTATAATTTGACTCAATTCTCTTTAGGTTTATAGTAATTAATTAATTTCTAAAAATAAAGGTTAAATTTTTTTATAAACTGCAAAAGTTAAAATAATATCAGTGATGAGGGGGCTACTAAATTAGGAGAATGCTTGCTAAAACTCAATAATTTGACTCAGTTGTCTTTTGGTTTATAGTAATTCTTTAATTTCATAAATAATGATTGGCAAAAGAATCCTTTTTCTCTAAATTATTTGCTAAAACAACAGAAAACCAACATTTTTTATAAATTGTAAAAGTTAAAATCAAATCAGTGATTTTGGGGCTATTAAATTAGGAGAAGGTTTATCTAAACTCAACAATTTAACTCAGTTAACTTTAGGTCTAGGGTAATTAATTAATTTCATAAATCAAGTTTGAAAAAATCATTTTTTCTCTTAATTATTTGCCAAAACATTAGTAAATTATTATTTTTTATAAATTGTAAAGATCCAATCAAATCAGTAATTTTGGGGCTACTAAATTAGGAGAAGGCTTATCTAAGCTCAACAATTTGGTTCAGTTAACTTTAGGTTTATAGTAATTAATAGATTTCATAAAATACAATTGACAAAATATCATTTTTTCTCTAAATATTGGATAAAATATCAGAAAGCTAACATTTTTATTAATAGAAAAAGTTAAAATTTAATCAGTGATGAAGGGGCTGCTAAATTAGGAGAAGGTTTATCTAAACTCAATAATTTGATTTAGTTATCTTTAGGTTTATAGTAATTAATTCATTTCATAAAAAAACGATTGACAAAATATCATTTTTTCTCTAATTATTTGCTAAAACATCATATACTTAACTTTTTTTATAAACTATAAAAGTTAAAATCAAATCAGTGATAAGGGGGCTACTAAATTAGGAGAAGGTTTATCAAAACTCAATAATTTGACTCATTTGTCTTTTGGTTTATAGTAATTAATTGATTTCATAAAAAAAACTTGACAAAAAAATCATTTTTTCTTAAAATTAATTCTATTATATCAATAAACTAACATTTTTTGTAAATTTTAAAAGTTAAAATCAAATCAGTGATTTTGGGGCTACTAAATTAGGAGAAAGTTTATCTAAGCTCAACAATTTAACTCAGTTAACTTTAGGTCTTGGGTAATTAATTGATTTCATTTATAATAAAACTAACATTTTTGATAAATTGTAAAAGATCGAATCAAATCAGTGATGAAGGGGCTACTAAATTAGGAGAAAGTTTATCTAAGCTCTATAATTTAAAACAAAAATAAATAATTTTTTGAAGAAATTTATTTAGATTGATTATCATCATTAATGAATTTTTGTATTAGAAATACTTTATTATATATTATCACATTTAAAAATTTATTAAGTTTAGTTTAAATTTAAATTTTATACAAGCTAACTATCATTTATAAGGTTGAAGTTGCCATATTTACATAAATTTCTAAAATATATCTCTTAGAATATCAGTTATCAAAACTGAGCATTTTTACTATAGAAATTTATTGATTATTTTCTGCTTTGTAAATTTTAAATATTAGCTAAAAAATAATTAAGAGAAGCCACCATTTGCAAAAATAATAGATAAAAGAAAAAAGCATATGTTTTTAAAAAAATTAATTGACATCTTTAAATATAATTTTGATATGACTTAACCTTTTTTTTTAATAATGGCTAATATTTGAATAAATATTTTATTGAATTATTTCAGATGTGAATTAACTAAATAAAATGAAACTATAATGCTTCTTTAAAGTATGCTTTATTTGAGCTATCAACATCATTATTAATAAAAAGGCCTAACTTAAAATCTATTGATCCCCTTAAATTAATTCTATTTCTTATTAATTTATTGTATTTAATAACTCAATTAGTGGATTATTTGAATAAAGATGCATTTACTTTATAGACTTGAGATATTTAGAAAAATATTCTTCATATACCAATTTCTATTAATGTATTATATTTACTGTCTGAATTTAGGGGGGCTTTTTCATCCAAATTATAAATATCAATATTGATGGCTATAGTTTTTTTACTTTGAAACCAATAAAAAATTTTTCATTCCAACTTTGCTTTATCCCATATAAAAACGTTTTCAATTATTTTCAAAGTAAATATTAGAAATGGCAAAATAAAAATTGAAATCTGATTTCATTCACTTTATTAATTAAAGTTCTATTAAATTTAATCTCTATTTTAAAAGCAATGAATAGTAGATACCTAATGTTTTCAGTAAAAAAATCAAACAAGATAAAACATATTAACTATTATTAGGTGATGAAGATGGCTTAAGTGTAGTATTCAAAAAAATTTATTATAAAGATAATGAGATAAAAATAATCATTCAGAGTTTGAAATATTCATATAATATTAAATTGATTATCCTCTTCTTTGTAAGTAAAAAATATTCATTTGTAATTACTGAAAATTAAAAAGGGTTTAATTTCCAATATTATTAGAGTTTGCAAAAAAATTAATATCTATACATATAAGTTCATTTAGTTAAGACAGAATATTTAGTACATGCTGTCTAATTTAAATAGATTTAAGGAATTGGATACTTCATCCATATAAAATTTAGATTCAATATTAATAAATTCAAAAAACTAAAAGATAGTTCATATAAATTTAAAAATGTGTTTCATTTAATTATGTTTACATGATGAAACAATTTTGGAGGTATTAATGATAATAATAATGACCATAGCATATAAATCTTTTTAAATTAAAATATATGGATTTTACCTTATTAGTCTATGGAAGAATGACAAAAAAATTTTTAAAATAAATAATGGTTTCAGATACAGATAAGTTAAAATCTTAAAAATGATAAATATGGCCAGATTGATATTTTGTCATCAGAATAAAAAATGATTTTAGAAGAAAATACTATACTGAAACACTTGAATATACTTAGTTTTGTAGGAAAATCCAATAAAAGAAGAGGAAGAGAGATAGGAATATGAAGATGTATATCTTGATGATAAAATTTAATTGAAAAGTAATAATCAAAAGAATGTATAGAATTTTGTAAGAATAATTATTTTACTGAAAACTCCAGTGTATTGGAAGTGCTCATAATTTTTTTGAAAGAATAAACAGTACTGCAATAATCCGATATTTTCATCATTTAATAAACGTTTTGAATATCTGCTATGGTTGTTTTTCATTTAATTACTATAGTAAAATAATTTCTAAGATATATCTAACTCATCCAAAAAATTTAATACATAAGGCAAGAATGATTTATTGTAATGTTCTTCATTTAATTTAACAACTTGTTTCTTAATAGTTTCCAGTTTGCTTGGTCACTCGAAAGAAGAAGTAGAATTAGATGAATCATGCTTTATGTACCTATTTTCTGTTAAAAAATAATATTAAAATGTTTTTTAAATAGGAGAAAATACAATAGAGGTAGATATTGAGGATAATAATGGAACTCTGGATAGTTGATCATAATAAAGGATTTGACAGATCCATATTTGTGAGTGTTCAAGATAGATAATCACATACTTTATCTAATAATATTAATCTCTCTATTTCTAAAAATTCTAAATTTGTTTATGCCTGCAGCTGGGAAGGCTTTTCCAAACTAAAAGCTATGAGATACAAACACGAATTAATCCTAAATAATAATTTATCAGAAAAAGCTAAAGAAGAAAGATTCCTATGTAAACCATCTAAAATAGATCAAAGCAGTGGTGGAAAATTTGACTTGATGTTTGAACTTAAGATTGAGTTCTATCCAAGCCAATAAATTTTTTGAAAGCTTATTTAAAACTTGCAAGCTTTTTCTGAAATAGAAAATAAAAAGATATTTTCTAACAACAAGTTAAGAAAAAGTATGATTTAAAATATGAATTAATTTAAATTTATTTAGTATCAAAGAAATCAGAATGTTATTTGATAAAAAGTAAACATTTAAAATTTTTATTAAAATAAATGCAAGACGAAAAGATTGAAGAATTAAATTAAAAAAATTCTTAGTATGGGATTTCTTTGAGGTAAAAGAAAACTAATTTCAGTGTAAGAAATTTAAAGCTACTAATAAAATAGGTAAATCTACTTCTTAGCTAAAGCGACATATTTAAAAAGAACACCCTACTTGATAGATGGAACAAAAGAGCTTCACTTAATTTCTAATTCTGTATTTTAATAATGGATTATAAATTTATCAAGCTAGGTTAGTAAAAAATTTAATAAATCCACAACTTCATTTTGATTTTAGTTGAAAAATTAAAGAGTTTTTTGAGGTAAAAAAATTGAAAGATCTTTATTTTGGATTGGTTTGAATAGCTCATTTGAACATTTAATAAAAAATTAGAAAATTGTAATTTATTAATTATTACAAAACATTAGAAAAATATTTTTGTTTAAGTATATGATGGAAGACTAATTTAAAAAAGTAAATATATTATTATTAAAATATTATTAAAAAATTTATTTATTTATAAATTAAAAGTTGATTCAACAATACTTTCTAGAAAATAATTAGACACTTTCATCTGAGTAAATTAATCTTCTTATTTTATTAATTACATAAATCTTTAATAAATTTTTGTAATTTAATAACTAATTCATAAAACATAAAAGGGGAAATAATATTGGAGATAAGGATGCATGTAGTTTAAAATCTGCTTTATAAAATTGCTCATAACTTACTACATTAACTATTGATATACCGTAAATCTTAATAATTTCTCACAGTTTTTTTAATTTTTACTTTTAAATATAAAGGTAAAATAGTATTGGATTGAAAGGTATTTGTGGTTTAGGATCTGCATTAGGAAATTGCTAATATCTTTAGAAATTAAGTATTGATTTATCGTAAAATTTTATTTTATTTTTCTTTTTATTGCATATTATTTTCTCTGTTTTATTATTTTCTAATTTACTCTTTAAATATAAAAGGTATAATAGGATTGGAGATTAAGGTGTTTGTAGTTTAGGATCTGCATTAGGAAATTGCTCTTAACTTACTATATTAACTCTCTTATTATAGTAAAACTTTATTTTATTTTCTTTTACTTTTTGATTGTAAATTTATTCTCTCTATTTTTTTTTGCCTCTTAACTCCTTAAATATAAAAGAAATGATAACATTGAAGATTAAGGTGCTGAAGGTTTAGGATCTGCATTAAAAAATATTCCCTAACTCACTACATTAACTCTTGATTTAATGTAAAATTTTTTATTATTTTTATTTCCTTTTATTTTTAAATATAAAATTATTCTATATCTGATGTTATTTTCTACTTAACTCCTTAAATATAAAAGGGATAATAAAATTAAAGAATAAGGTGCTTGTGGTTTAGGAGCTGGATTAGGAAATTGTTCATAACTTACTACATTAAATCTCTAATTAATGTAAACAATTTTCTTATTTTTTGCTATTTATTACAAATTAATCTCTCTATTTTGTTATTTTCTACTTAAATACTTAAATTTAAAAGGGAAAATAGGATTGGAGATAAAGGTGCTTGTGGTTTAGGATCTGGATTAGGAAATTGCTCAAAACTTACTACATTGACTCTCTAAATATAGTAATATTATATATACTTTTATTTTCTTTCATTTTTCATTAAAAATTTATTTCTCTATTTTGTTATTTTCTACTTTACTCTTTAAATACTAAAGTTATAATAGAATTGGAGATGAAGGAGCTTGTGGTTTAGGATCTATTTTCAGAAATTGCTCATAACTTATTACATTAACTCTCTCATTATCGTAAAATTTTATATTATTTATATAATCTTTCACTTGAATACAAATATATTTTCTCTATTTTGTTATTTTCTACTTAACTCCTTAAACATAAAAGGGCAAATAACATTGGAGATTAAGGTGTTTGTAGTTTAGGATCTGCCTTAGGAAATTGCTCAAAACTTACTACATTAACTCTTGATATATGGTAAAATTTAAGATTACTTTTTTTATTTTTCCTTACAAATTTATTTTCTCTATTTTATTATTTTTTAATTATTTCCTGAAATAAAAAGGAGAAATGACATTGAAGGCTAAGGTGCTTATAGTCTAGGAACTGTATTAGGGAATTATTCACAGCTTACTACATTATTTCTTAATTTAGCGTAAAGATTTTATATATTTTCAATTCATTGATTCTTCACTATAAATTTATTCTCTCTATTAAGTTATCCTCTACTTAACTTGTTAAATTAAAAAGGGAAAATAGGATCAGAGATTAAGAAGTTTGTGATTTAGCAGTAGCATTAGGAAATTGCTCATAACTTAAAATTTTAACTTTTTATTTATAGTAAAATTTCAATTATTTTTACTATTTTTCTCTTCTAATTACAAATTTATGCTTCAATATTATTATTATTGTTTAAAGAAAATTAATTTTTTAATTTATAAAATAAAGTACTGAAAATGAATGCTCTCTAAAATAAATATTAATGAGAATAAAGAGATTAGTACTATTAGAGTATAAATTAATAAATTAAAATATATAATCATATTTTTTAAATTTATAAAATAGCTACTGAATTTAGAAATGAAAGGCGAATTATTTGTAAAAGAATTATCACAAAAATAAATAGAAAAATAGATTAATATAAATTCATTAAACAGTTTTAGAATTAATTTTATATAATAATATTGTAATGTATGTCTTTTATGGAATTAAATTTATCCTTTCAAATCAATTCATTAGTTTCATACATTTTAAAAATTATTTTTTTAAGAAAATGAAATCATAATTTAATATAAATGTTTTACTTTTTTTATTTGTTTTTCTGTATTTATTTATCTCATAAAAAAAAGTTTTATTCCTCATAATAAGAGGGAAGTCTTTTATAATAACTTTTTCAAAAAATTTTAAATACATTATTTTAAAATGGAGAAATTATTTATTCAAAAATAAATTCTATATTGAGTCCTTTAAGAAAATTAGAAAAATTTGTGTATTATTTAGCTTATATATTCAATCATTTATTTTATAATATATTGCAAAAAAAATTAAAAATAAAAAATTGTCTAATAATACAACTACATATAAAACTTTAAAAATTATTTAATAAATTATATTATTTAATTTTTAAAATATTTCAAATCGAGGAAGTGCTATACTTTTTTAAATTTATCTTCACTAACTTCTTTATTCTCATTAACTTTGATTTTAGACTCGAATTACTCTCTATTCTTTAATTTTTATATATTCAATAAATTAATTTTCTTTAAATAATAACTAAATTAGCACAATAAATAGAGGGGGAAAATAATAATAATATATTATTTTACAATAAATAAAGAGTTAATGTAGTTAGTAACAAGCAATTTCCTAAAGCAGATCCTAAATGACAAGCACCCTTTTCTCCAATTTTATTCCCTCTATTATTAAGTTTTAATGAGTGAAGTAAATATAAAAATAGAGAGATTAAATTTGTCATGAAAAGAGGAAGAAAATAAAAATTATATTAAATTTACGATAAATTAAGAGTTAAAGTAGTTAGTGACTTACAATTTCCTAATTTAGATCCTAAACTACGAGCATCTTAATCTCCAATCCAATTTTCTCTTATATTATGTTAAAGATTTTAATAAAAATAGCAATATAGAGTGAATACATTTATATTGAAAAAAGGAAGAATCTAAAATATTACGATAAATCAAGTGTTAATGTAGTAAGTGTTGAACAATCTCCTAATTTAGATCCTAAGCTGTAAACACCTTTTTTTCCAATGTTGTTTCTCCTTTTTTAATTAAATAATTAAGTATAAAATAAGAAAAATGAGTGAATAAATAAACTTTTTATGTAAAAAGGGAGAAAATATAATATTATTTACTATAAATTTAGAGTTAATGTAGATATTTAAGAACAACTTCTGAATATAGATTCTAAACCACAAATACCTTAATCTCCAATGCTATTTCTCCTTTTATTTAGTTTTAACGAGTTAAGTAACATAATAAAAAAGAAAGAATAAATAAAAATGAAAAGTGGAAGAAAATTATAAAATTTACGATAAATTAAGAGTTAATGTAGTAAATTATGAGCAATTTCCTAATTTAGATCCTAAACTTAAAGCTCCTAAATCTCCAATGATATTATCCCTTTTAAAATAATAGAATTAAGCAAAAATAACAAATTAAATGCATTAAATTTGTAATGAAAAGAGGAGACTATAGATAGAATATTAAATTTACTAAAGATTAAGAGTTAATGTAGTAAGCTGTAAACAGTTTCCTAATTTAGATCCTAAACCACAAGCACCTTTTCTTCCAATGCAATTTCTCCTTTAATAATTAAAAAATTAAAGACAAATTGATAAAATATAAATAAACTTGTAATAAAAAGAGGGAGTAAATACAAATAAATAGAATTTACAATAAATTAAGAGTTAAAGTAGTAAGTTACAAACAATTTCCTAATTTAGATCCTAAACAACAAGTACCTTAATCTCCAATGCTATTTTACCTTTTATTTAGTTTTAAAGAGTTAAATAAAAATATCAAAATAGGGAGAATAAATTTGTCATAAAAAGAGTAAGAAAATAAAATAAAGTTTTACTATAATTCAAGATATAATGTAGTAAGTTATGAGCAATTTCCTATAGCAGATCCTAAACCACAAGCACCTTAATCTCCAATTCTATTTCTCCTTTAAATTTAAAGAATCATGCAAAAAATAATAAAATACAATTAATAAATCAATTTGAAATGAAAAAGGGAGAAAATAAAAATAAGAATAATAATTTTACAATAAAATAAGAGTTAATGTGGTAAGTTTGGAGCAATTTCCTAAAGTAGATACTAAACCACAAGCTCCTTTTTTTCCAATGCTGTTTACCCTTAATTAAAGAGTAATTAAAAATAACAAAAATAAATAAATATATTACTAAAAAAGGAAGAGAAAATAATCAAAATATAATATTACGATAAATCAAGAGTTAATGAAGTAAGTTACTAGAATTTTCCTAATAAAGTTCCTAAACCACAGGCACCTTAATCTCCAATCCTATTTTCCCTTTTACATTTACGGAGTTAAGCAAAAATAACAAAATAGAGAGATTAATTTATAATAAAAAGAAGAAAAAATAATGCAAAAATTTACTATAATTCGAGAGATAGTATAGTAAGTTATGAGCAATTACCTAATGTAGATCCTAAACCACAAGAACCTTAATCCCCAATCCTATTATCCCTTTTAGTTTTAAAGAGTTAATAGAAAATAACAAAATAAAAGTAATAAATTTGTAATGAAAAGAAGTAAAAATAATATTAAATTTACTATAGATTAAGATTTAAAGTAGTAAGTAAAGAGCAATTGCCTAATGTAGACCCTAAACCACACGCACCCTTTTCTCCTATGATATTATTCCTTTATTATTTAAAGAGTTAAGTTAAAAATAGCAAAATAATAAGAATAAATTTGCAATGATAAGATTAAGAATATTCAAATAAATTTTACTATAAATCTAGAGATAATGTAGTTAGTTATGAACAATTTCCTAATATTTATCCTAATCCACTAACACCTTAATCTCCAATCTTATTATCCCTTTTCATATAAAGATTTCAGTAAGATAAATAAATATTAGAATAGATTATAATGAAAAGAGGGAGAAAATAAAAAAGATATAAAATATTACGATAAAGAAATAGCTAATGTAGTAAGTTAGGAACAATTTCCTAAGATAGATCCTAAACCACAGACACCTTAATGCCCAATATTATTATCCCTATAAAATTAAAAGAATTAAGCAAAAATAGCTAATTAAAGACAATAAATTAAAAATCAAATGAGGAATAAAATAAAAAAGATTATAAAATTTACTATAAATGAAGAGTTAATGTAGTAATTTGCTAGAAATCTTTTAATTAAGATGCTAAACCACAAGCACCTTCATCTCCAATTTGCTTTCCTCTATCATTTAAAGAATTAAGTAAAATTTAAAAAAAATATTCCCTTATAATTAATTACTAAGGCTAAAAAAATATTTATTTACCTAAAGTCGAGTGTCTAATTATTATCTAAACAATTCAGAAGAATTGGCTTTTAATTAAAAAAATAAAAATTTCATAATAATATTTGGATAATAAGATATTTACAATTTTAAATTCGTCTTCTATCATTTATTATTACACAATATTTTTCTATTTTTCCTTATTCTTAACAAATTTAAATTAATGAAGTTTAATATTAGACAATTATTTATTAATCAAAAGTTAGAAAGTTCAAAACTGAATTATTGAAACCCATCTAAATTTTATAATTACCTTATATAATTTTATCTCTTAAAAAATCTTATTTTCCTATCTAAAAATAGTTCTGCTTAAAATTATACTTGGCAGAGACTTCTGAATTTTACCATAAAGATAAATTATTTGCAAAAAATTATCACTTAAAATATATAGATTAAAAAAGATTCCATTAATAAGCTTTAAAAATAAATTAGACTAGTTTTTATGATTTATGTAATTTATTTAATTTTATTAGTTGAAATAATCATATAAATTTTTTTTATTAAATTTATAATTGTAATAGGATATCATTATTTTCATTCATTCTAACTGTTTATTACTTTTTAACAGGTACTTAATTATTTATTTCATTTTTTTTATCTTCTCCAATATTTATTTATTTATCTTCATTTTTCTCACACATAAAAGGTTGTATTTTTCTAACAAGGGAGAAGCTTTCTTGATTGAGTTTCTTAGAAGAAATTAAATTTTTTTTTGAGATAACTATATCAATAACTGAAATAAAATTTTGCCATAAGGATATTATAATCTATTAGCAAATATAAATTAATAAAACTCACTTTAATTGAATATTTTAAATTTCTGGTTATTTTGTTGCAGGAATATACTTATTTCAACAAATTTTTTAAATAGGATTATAATTTTTAATATAAAATTTTCTAAATTATTCAATATTCTTTAAATTTTTTATGAAAAAAATTATTTTCTATCCTCCATTTGAATTAAATGAATTTTATTATGAAATCATGAAAATAATAAAATTTTAAGGAAATCAGTTATTTTTACCAATTATTTTTATCCTATTTTTGAATATTCTATTTAAATTCATTAATAAATTAATTTATTAAATTATATTCTAATATATTCTCTTAAATATTAATATATTTGAATATATTAATATAAATTTTGAAAATATTAGAATATATTCTAATATATTTTGAATATTTATTATTTTGTGTTATTTATCTTACCTACGATCGAAAATAAAATATTAGAGTAATTAAAAAATTCTTTCATTTAATTAATCTTGGATACTAGATATAATTTTAAATGAATTTAAGATAAGGATTCTTTCTCATTTTCAATAATCTCATTAAAGTAAGCGGAAAAAATAGATATCATAGAATAATTATGGTGAACACTTTAATTTAAGCAAATTAAAGTAAAATGTTTTTAAAATTTATAATTTTGATAGAAGTGAGCCTGGAGATTAACTTCAAAAAATTTAAATGAAGACATCTATCAATTTTCATTAAGTAGATGAGATGTGGGGGAAATTTAAAGAAATTATTAACATACTTTGGGAATTATGAAATAAAGATCATAGATTGAATTAGTATTGGAAAATCTTCATTAAGAAATGAAAAAACTCCTAATTTTGAAAAACATAAGAGAGTAAATCAATCGTAGGGAAGATTTGTTTTAATAGGAGACAAGTAGTTTTATCTTTTCAGTTACCTTAGAATGAAGTGAAGAGTCAAGATTAGCAAAAATATAGATACTTGATTAGAAATTATTCTAAATATAAGACTTCTCTTTCTTAGAGATATCTCTACTTAACTTAAAGTAATAGCATACAAACTTGATATAAAGTTAAATTAGTG
Source organism: Tetrahymena borealis (assembly GCA_000260095.1). Lineage (NCBI taxonomy): Eukaryota > Ciliophora > Oligohymenophorea > Hymenostomatida > Tetrahymenidae > Tetrahymena > Tetrahymena borealis. The sequence continues at coordinate 32,684 of JH651294.1, read as the reverse complement.
CTTAGACAGGGAGATGTTGTTAATGAGTATTTGCTGTTTAAGGAAATGAGCTTATGAGTGAATCTCATCAAGTTTAAGGAGGAGTTTACAATTAGTAGAGCTGTCTATAAATGAATATGGTAAGGGAGAAGCAGAAGGTGGAGAATCTTTTTAAGGTAAGGTGGTAGGGAGAATTTATTATTAAGGAGAAAAGGAGGTATAGATGAGAGTGTTCTAAGCATATTTGTGAGAGGATATGGGCCACCTTATGGCATAAGCTACCAGAAAAGACTTTAAGATCGTTCGAGCTAACTATGCCAGCTAACTATTAGAAGAAATCTTCAGATGAAGGTTAAGAGCCTCCTCCTAAGTACATTAGTCTACCTATTATTAATTTTTGAGGAGGAATCATTCTTAAGATTTAGGTGGAAATTCCAAGTTAATCTTAGCTAAGGTAATCTATCCTATAGTTATAGAACTATTAACAATAATTAAAAAATTAAATATGGTAATAATCGATGAATGAATGAATATTAATACCACCATTTCCGACAAGGTCTTTAGGAAAGAGAATAGTACCTTAAGGAACGAAAGTGATAATACCATAATCTTAGTAAAAGGAATTTCTAGTCAATAGAGATAGGTCACCAGCTAATGTAACTATTCTATATATAGTTTAGGGTCTTTAGGCTTTTAGACCAATACCAAAACCATCAAAAGGAAAAGGGTAAACATAAAGAAAAGAGGAAAGATTTTACCAAAAGTAATTTACATCAGGAATTTCCTATACAGTTTAACTGAAGAGACTCAATTAAGCAAAAGTTGAAAACCCTAAGCACCTTCCAGTTCTTCTTTACCAAGATAAAAACCATAGATATAGTCATTGAATCGATCTAATGCTTCAAGATATAAGTCAAGGGAGAAAAATCAACATCAGACCCAGCATTGATATAAATCCTGTTTACAAAGGTAAATCCAAAATAAGATTTGGCTATTATGAATATTAGTGAGGTTGAATTTCCTAATTAGAAAAACTATCTTTTCAAATTTATTGAATGAACATATTCATTATTGTCCCTTACAAGTAGGGAAACAATAGGGGGAGAAATTTAAGGTAAAGAATGTGAATTCACATTAGGTCTTTAGGCTAAAGGAGCAGATTTAGCTTACCAACTTCTAAAATTAGCAGCGATTTTTAAAATAAGATCACAAGTAGTTTCTCTAGAAAAAAAGAGAAAAATATAAGGATGAATAATCCTTTAGAGTTATTAGATATAACAGAGAATCAAATTATTAGAACATGGATTATAATCTAAAAATTCAGTAGAAATGGCATCAATTGGGTCAAATTCTAGATCAGCCATATCATAATAAGCAAGAGAAGATATGGATTGAAAAATTTATTAGTCTCAAGATTAAACCTAATAATATCAAAATCTTATAAACAACAGGATGAGAAATGTTGAAGGAACAAGACTAAAAGGAAGTAATATGATGGTAGATATAAGTATGAGAATAATCAACTTCACCATTCACCAGGTAAAAGCTTTGGAGAGTGAAGCGGAAAATTATGTAGAAAGGAAAGGAAAAATAATTGAATAATAGGTAATTATAAAAATAAAAAATCAGAAAGAGTTTATTTAAAGCAAAGAATTCACTTTACTCAAAATTACTTGAAAGTAAAATTTAAGAAAGGGATTTTTCTTACTTAAATTTCATAAAAACCCCCCTACTGATAGAAGGAAGTAGGGGTTGAAAAAGACTTAGAGAATATTTAAAAACAATAGAAAAAAAACATTTTAATCTAAGCCAAAATAGTAAAAGAGTAAGTTTTATTTAAAAGAATCGAAAAAATTAGATGAATTTAAGTGTGATCCAAAGTATGCTAAAGCTATCATAAAATAGGGGAAATGTTAGTTATCACACAAAAATAAATTATTGATGTTTTAACATAAGAAGGTTTATTTAATAATTTTATTATATGAAGTATACAGTAAATCCTCATATATTTTCACTCAATTAATTATCGTCCAAAACATGAGTTTTTTAGATTATCATCCAAGATTAAAAAAATCAAAAATGGTGAAAATTAAAAAAAATATTAGAAAAATTTTAATTACTTATTCATGGAATAATGTTTAGATCTTAAAGAATTTTAGAATTTTAAAAAATGTTCCCTATTATCATTTTGATATTTAGATGATATTTGTATTTAACCGTATTTAATAAAACTTGATATTAAATTACATTAGTTTTGAAGGAAAATTTAAAACCAATCGATATCAACATTGTTAATATTGACATCATTGGTATTCAAGAGAACTTTATTAATAATGATTAAAAAATTGTGTATTTCAATTCTTTTCTAATACTTGTTAGAATAATATAAAAGATAATAGATATTTGCTTGCATTTTAGGAAACAATATAGATTAAAAAATAATAGGATTAGGGACTCAATATGAATTAATAAAAGTAGAATTAAAATACTGAGTTAAGTTCAGAATTCATTTCGCTTTGCAATTAGCATGGCCTATAACCATTCTAAACTTTTATGTAGTTTAGAATGTTAAAAGATAGGAAAGGTTATACATTTTAATAGATATTAGGATCAGGAGGTTTTGGCATAGTAATCTAAGCTTAAAAAGATGAGAAAAAAGTGGCAATAAAGTGTATTAAGGTTGAAGGAAACTTATAATTACTATAGAATGAAGTTACTATAGCAAAGTAGTTAAGTGATAGAAAGTATTTCGTCTAAATTCTGGATGATTTTTTTGTTGAAGAGATCAATACCTACTTTATTGTATCTGAATTATGCGATTGTATTATTATTAATTATATCTAATAATAAAATGGATATTTTGGTTACCAAATTTGATTTTTTGAATTAGGTACGCTTTCATCCTTAATCTATGAAAAGAATCACCAATTTACATGGAGCTAGATATGCTATTTGACTAAACATCTCTTAAAAGGAATCAAAAAAATGTAAAAAAAGGGTGTTATACATTTTGATATTAAACCTGACAATATTATGTATTGCTCTTCTACTAAAGAATTCAAATTCAGTAAGATCTTATTTAACACAAATTCTATTAACTAGCACAAACTTCCATAAATCAGTTTAAAAGAAGATGAAATATAAATTAAGCAATTTAAAGATATTTTTACTAAGATAACATAAGATAATTATTATTTAATATATTTTGTTATTAAAAAGTTGATTTTGGAATTTCAAAAATTGTAAAGGATCAATCAATAGAATAGACTCTAACAGTAAATGTAATTAATTATAAAGGTTAATAAATATTACCAAAAACCTTTATTTTTGTAACAGGATTAGGGATTTGGTACATATTTCTATATGTCTCATGAAGTCAGAAACAATATTCCTCCATATTCCTACAAAGTATAAAATTTAATTTTAAAAGTTCTACATAACATAACATATTTATTTAAAAGGTTGATGTATATTCTCTAGGGATTACTATTTTAGAAATTATGTTAGGAAGAAAAATTAAATTAGATGAGAGTTTAAGCCTTCGCACTGATGGATATCATTTAATAGTACCAAAATAGATAGTTGAAACAGAATTTTCAAAAAGAATAATTTCCAACATGATTAGATAGCATCATGTAGATAGAATGAGTATAGACTAATTATTATATGAATTAGAAGAAATTGAAAAAGCTGAATTATATTTAGGAATCCAAACAAACAAAAAAAATAATGAAATAGACTAATAGACTGTTAGAAAGCAATTAAAGTAAAATATTGTATCAAGCTATGATAAAACTAAATTATCTACAAATTTGTTTTCTTTTAAAATGACTCCTTTACTTTC
>JH651294.1:16229-26270 GCA_000260095.1 Tetrahymena borealis | reverse complement strand
AATTTCATAAAATAACTATTGAGCAAAAAGTCATTTTTTCTTTAAATTATTTCTAAAACATTATAAAACTAACATTTATATAAATTGTAAAAGATTGAATCAAATAAGTGACTAAGGGGCTACTAAATTAGGAGAATATTTATCTAAACTCAGCAATTTGACTCTATTAACTTTAGGTTTAGGGTAACTAATTGATTTCATAAAATAATGATTGAGCAAAAATCATTTTTTCTTTAAATTATTGCTAAAACATCATAAAACTAACATTTGTTATAAATTGTAAAAGATCTAATCAAATTAGTTACGAAGGGGCTATTAAATTAGGAGAAGGATTATCTAAACTCAACAATTTGACTCAGTTAACTTTAGGTCTAGAGTAATTAATTAATTTCATAAAATAACTATTGAACAAAAAATTATTTTTTCTTTATTTAATTGCTAAAACATCATAAAACTAACAATTATATATATTGTAAAAGATTGAATCAAATTAGCTACGATGGGGCTACTAAATTAGGAGAATACTTATCTAAACTCAACAATTTAACTCAGTTAAGATTAGGTCTAAGGTAATTTTTTAATTTCATAAAGTAACTATTGAGCAAAAAATAATTTTTTCTCTAAATTATTGCTAAAACATCTGAAATGGATTAATATTTTTTATATATTGAAAAAGTTAAAATCAAATCAGTGAAGAAGGGGTTACTAAATTAGGAGAATGTTTATCTAAACTTAACAATTTGACTCAGTTAAATTTAGGTCTAGAGTAATTAATTGATTTCATAAAATAATGTTAGAGCAAAAATCGTTTTTTCTATAAATTAATTCTAAAATATAAGAAAACAAACTCACATTTTTTATAAATTGTAAAAGTCAAAATCAAATCAGAGAAGAAGGGGCTACTAAATTAGGAGAATGTTTATCTAAACTTAACAATTTGACTGAGTTAACTTTAGGTTTATAGTAATTAATTGATTTCATAAAATAATGATTGAGCAAAAAATCATTTTTTATCTTAATTTTTACTAAACATCATAAAACTAACATTTATATAAATTGTAAAAGATCTAATCAAATTAGTTACAAAGGGGCTACTAAATTAGGAGAAGGTTTCTCTAAGCTCAACAATTTGACTCTGTTAACTTTAGGTTTAGGGTAATTAATTTATTTCATAAAATAACTATTAAGCAAAAAATTTTTTCTTTAATTTATTGCTAAAACATCATAAAACTAACATTTATTATATATATAAAAGTGAAAATCAAATCAGTGAACAAGGAGCTTCTAAATTAGGAGAAAGTTTATATAAACTTAAAAATTTGACTCAGTTAACTTTAGGTCTAGAGTAATTAATTAATTTCATAAAATAATGGTTGAGCAAAAAATCATTTTTCTTTAATTTATTGCTAAAACATCTTATAACTATAATTTTTTATAAATTGTAAAAGATCTAATCAAATAAGTGACAAAGGGGCTACTAAATTAGGATAATATTTATCTAACCTCAAAAATTTAAATCAGTTAACTTTAGGTCTAAGGTAATTGTTTAATTTCATAAAATAACTATTGAGCAAAAATCATTTTTTCTCTAAATTATTGCTAAAACATCTGAAATGGATTAATATTTTTTATATATTGTAAAAGTAAAAATCAAATCAGTGAAGAAGGGGTAACTAAATTTGGAGAAGGTTTATCTAAACTCATTAATTTGACTCAGTTAACTTTAGGTTTATAGTAATTAATTGATTTGATAAAATAACGATAGAGCAAAAAATCATTTTTTCTTTAATTTATTACTAAATCATCATAAAACTAATATTTGTTATAAATTGTAAAAGATTGAATCAAATTAGTTACTAAGGGGTTACTAAATTAGGAGATGGTTTATCTAAACTCAAAAATTTGACTCAGTTAACTTTAGGTCTAGAGTAATTAATTTATTTCATAAAATAACTATTGAGCAAAAAAGTTTTTCTTTAATTTAATACTAAAACATCATAAAACTAACATTTATTATAAATTCTAAAAGTCAAAATCAAACAAGTGATGAAGGGGCTACTAAATTAGGAGAATGTTTATCTAAACTCAGCAATTTGACTCAGTTAACTTTAGGTTTAAGGTAATTGTTTAATTTCATAAAATAATTATTGAGTAAAAAATCATTTTTTTCTCTAAGTTATTGCTAAAACATTAGAAAACAAACTATCATTTTTTATAATTATAAAAGTGAAAATCAAATCAGTGAAGAAGGGGCTACTAAATTAGGATAAGGTTTATCTAAACTTAACAATTTGACTCAGTTAAGTTTAGGTCTAGAGTAATTAATTGATTTAATTAAATAATGTTAGTGCAAAAAAATTTTTTTCTTTAAATTATCTCTAAAACATCATAAAACTAACATTTTTTATATATTGTAATAGTTAAATCAAATCAGTTACTAAGGGGCTACTAAATTAGGATAAAGCTTATCTAAACTCGATAATTTGACTCAGTTAACCTTATATCTAGAGTAAATAATTGATTTCATGAAATAATGATTTAGCAAAAAATCATTTTTTCTCTTAATTATTGCTAAACATCATAAAACTAACATTTTTTATAAATTATAAAAGATCTAATCAAAACAGTTATGAAGGAGCTACTAAATTAAGGGAAGGTTTATCTTAACTCTATAACTTAAAACAAAAATAAATAATATTTTGATTAGATATATTAGGATTCATTTTCATAATTGATTTGAATTTTTGTGTAGAAAATATTTTAACATTTCTTGAATATAGATTATCACATTTACATAATTTATTTCATTTATTTTAAATTTGAATTTTATCCAAACTAACAAAATTTTTACTTTATTATTCTTAATAATACCTAAACATTAAAACTTAATTATTTATAGTTAATTATTAATAGGATTATTAAGATAATTTATAAATATTTTAAAATTAAAATAACTGATATTTAACAAAACTCTTTATTTGATTGGATATAATTACTTTTATCAAAAAAATTTCAATTTTTTGAGTAAAAAAAGCAAACAAAACTCAATTTCTTTACAAATTAAAAAAAATTGAGTGAAATTTTTAAAAATTATTATTAATTTTCATTGACGTAATATCAAAATATTAAAAGCATCAGAATTTATCAAAATTATAATAAACTAAAAATGAAATTTAATACTAAGTCTGCTTTTTAGTAAGCAATATCTGATTAAAAAATAAAAGCAGCATTGCAATAATATGAAACCAATAAAATTGAATCATTCTTAGAATTTATTAGTAAAATATAACTTAAGAATAAATAAAATCACCTTGAAAATTTTATCAAAAAGTGAAATTTAATTAATCATTAAAATACTTTTATTGATTTAATAGTATACATTAAATATTTAAATAAACTTTATTTATACAATTCAGCTAAACTTATTATTATTCATTTATTACATTTTTTTCTAATTATTGAAGATTTTTCAAACTATTGATGATTTTTTTGTTTTTTGTTTTTGAAAACCTCCTTAATTAGAATAATGAATGTATTTATTATTTTACATTTAAAATCTAATTTATAATAACTCTAAATAAATTCTATTCACTAAAATCACTATTAAATTATAATAAAGATTCAAATTAAGACAGTAAATAAAATAATATCAATTTAATTACCAAATTTTATAAAATTATAAATTAAGAAGTACTCTTAAATTAGGGTCTCTAGGGTATAATAGAAATTTAAATAAGCATTTACTTCCTTCCTATCCTTTTTTAAAAATTATAAACTAAATAATCCTTATTAAAATAAAATCACTAATTTATATTATTTAATTATTTCTTATCTTTAATTAAAAAAATAGTAACAAATTTATATTTTATATTAGATTAATTACATCTTTTGTTATTGTAGTTAATAAATGACATAATTGTTTAAAAAATAGATAATGAAAAATATTAAAATTTTATTCAAATAATAATTATTAAATTTATATCCTTTCATTTTAAAAAATCTACTATCTTATAATTTCACAATATTATTATTAAGATATGTTAATTATCAAATGTAATTAATAAATAAGGAAAATTATTAAAGGAATTTAATTATTAAGTAGAAGAGAAGATAGAAGTAAGTAAATACAAACATGATTAGTGAGCAGTAAGAAATTACTTAAAAGCTATTAGCACATCCGGAAAAAAGATAAACAAATAAAGAATTCCTATAGAGTAAAGAAATTAAAATACTTAAGAAAGACTTCGCGATGAATAAAATACTTTCATTTTCTTAGGAAGCCTCAAATTTAGATTAGCATCCATACCATGTTTTAGAAATTTATCATCATCAAAAAAGATATTAATATAATTTTTTAACAATTGTAGAAATTAATGTCAAATAAGTATTAAAAATATTTATAAGCGTTAAGTAATTGCTATGAAATATAATTTTTAAAGAGAATAAATTACAATTTATTAAGTTATTATATATAAAAATTTTTCATTTTTATCTCTATTTAGAAACATATTATGATTGTCTACTATATTATAATGTTATGAGGTTAAAAATATCAAATCAATCTAAATTATTAACTTAAAATAGTTATTAATAAAATTTTATTAAATTATCAAAATAAATCAGATAAATTTTCTTAATGGCTGCTTTCTTAAATATAATTTTATTTAACCTACTATAGTTAAATCAAAAATATCTTTATTTATCCACTAATAATAATTTTTATTATAAAGTGAATTAAATTGGTGAGGGAGATACTTCAGAATTAGATATCTCTGAGATTTACAATTTAATGTAGCAAGAATTGTCAGCACATGGATATTCTGAATTTAGATTTTTAGCAGCAGGAGCATAAGGAGCTGTTATACTAGCAAAAGATAACCAAAATGTGAGACATGCTATCAAAGGAGTTAAAGTTAGAAATTAAAATGGATAAACTTATGAAAAGAAAAAGAAGGAATGTGATAATGAAATAATAATGCTTAAAGAGTGCAGTGGATCACCTCATACATTAAATCTCATCTAGGTTATTGAAGGAAAGCAAATGTGTTGCTTAGTTCTCAATGAATGCAAAGGTCTTTATATTATATTCTTGTAATAATTATGTATAATTATTACAAAATATAGGAACTCTAGAAGATCTTGTAATGCAATAAGGGGGAAGATTAAATGAATTTTCGGCTATTAAATATTCTAAAGACATAGCTGAAGGTCTTAGCCATATCCATTAAAAAGGATTCCTAGTTTAAGATATTAAGTTAGAAAACATATTAATTGATTATAACAATAATGCTGTTGTTGGTAAAAATAAACAAATTATGATGAGATTACTTACTCTAACCTAACTTATAATATTAAAGCTGACTTAGGCCTAGGAAATAAGATTTAAAGCAATGCCTCATAATCCTATGGAGTAAATAAATATGTATATTATTTTAATTAAGTTAATTACTTCAAGTAAAGTTACTTCTATGACAATAAAAGATGGGAAATTAGCTCTACTGTGCCCCAGAAGTCTAGGATTATTATCATCAAATGTATAAAGACCTTAAAATTGAAGTGTCTTAACAGCCTAGAAAAAAAGTATTTAATCAATAAAAATTTTTATTTTCTTTAATTTTAATAAAAGATAGTTTAAAATTGATAATAATTACATAAGCATATGAAATAATCTAAATCAACTAATATTATTTTTATATAAAACAGAGTGATGCCTTTTCTCTAGGTATTAAAATTCTTTATAAAGAAGGACACTTTAAAAACCTTATCAATAAATAGGCTATCTTATTTATGGGCTACTTTTCAGTACAAAAGAAGTTGTGAAGTATATTTCAACCAAAGAAAAACCTCTAAAATTCTCATAAGAATTCATCAGCTAATTTGTTTACTAAAAAGGACTTAAGAAAATAATTTTAGGATTAACAAAATTCAATCCTAATGAAAGAATAAGTGTCTATGAGTCATTCTTAATGTTGAAAGGATTGGTATCCTTAGCATTTAAGTTTGAAGATAGATTTAATGAGGTTTCAATTGGAAACCCTTAGAATTTAAAATCAATTTACAAGAATTAGATAGAAGTTTTACAATAATCAGAAAAAAGCTATTTACCAATAATGTACTTACTTACTTACTTGCTATTATGCAGATTATTGCTGTTAAGAGTCTTAATATATCCTATTTCATAAAAGGGCTAATGAAAAATTGTTTTTATAAAGTGCTTCATAAAATCAAATTGACTAATCTTCAATGATCTAAATTGAACAGTTGAAAAACTAACTTGCATTGTTGTAGAAAGAAAATTAACTTCTTAAAAACAAAGAAATTCCTTAATAACAAAACTAATAGAAAGATTATCAAAGTTTCATCTAAAACTAAAAATAATAGATTGAAAAATAAGAATTGCAAGCAACATAGAAATAAAATTAAGATATTTAGGCTTAAAATCAAATACAGAATATCCCATCATATGTAAAAGGATAAAAAGGAAAAGTAAATTTTTTGAATTAAATTATTCTATAACCATAACTCTTAATGTTGTTTAATTATTTGAAAATTTTATATAAAAATAATAATAATAATAATTTTTATTATTTATTTAAATAAATAGGGCTTCTGGTATTGTGTAAACTCGAATTAATAGATTAAATGATTTTTAACAAAAATAATAATAATGTATTTTCAATAGGTTGTAATCAATAATTTAAAATATCTATTAAGATAAATGAATTTATTAAAATATTAGACTGTAAAGCTTCTATTAATAAGAAAATCTACTAATTATTAATATAACTATAATTATACTAATAAATCTAGTGCGTAATATTGAATAGACTAATTAATTAATTATCTAACCTAAACAAATATGCTATTTAACAACTAAAATATCTAATTAATCATTCAAATTTAATAATTAATAATAATTACTCTCTATTTATTATAATAATCCTTTTTTAATTAAAAATAAGAACAATGTAAATAAGAACAATTTCTATAATCATCTTTAAATCTTAGAATTATGAATTAATAAAATCTTTAGAAGGTAATAATAAAATTAGACTTTAAATTTATTAGAATCATGATTTAATGTTGCTCAGAAAAAAGAGATAACAATAATAAAACTTTAACTAATAAAATGATATTTTATAAAAATAAAAATAGCATCCAGTAACAATACATAGAATAATTAAAATAAAATATAATAATTAAATTAATTGCAAAGTTATTTAATAAAACTCTTATTTATAACTCCTAATGATAAACAAATATAAAACTATAATAAATAAAATAAAATACCAAACCTACTTAACTGTTAATAATATTTAACTAATTATTGACTATTAAAATAGAAAGTAATTAAATCGTATAAAAATTATACAATCTAAATAACAGCTATAAATACAAAATAAATTATGACAGTATTATGACTAATAAATTAATAATTAAATGAATGATCATTTAGTAAAGTGCTCATAATTTATTCTCTAAAAATTCAATGATTAAATAAACAAAATAATCTTAGCTATAATAGTTGTTAACGATAAGGATAACCTCTAGATAAAAATAGTTAATATTAAATTATACCTTTTACCAACCTTTCAAAACAATAATAGGTAAAAAAACATAAATAATATGATTAGAAATTTAATAAAATTCTTCAATCACCAAAAAATTTGAAATAAATAAATGCTTTATTTATACATTGGAAAAATAATAAATATCTAATATTTAAAATGATTTGAGCTAAATGAGAATTAATAAATAACCAAATCAATAAATATTTATTATCTCTATCTAAAAATTAACAGAGAGGAGTAAAAATATTATCAAATAAAAATGATTCTAAAATACCAATAACAATAAAATTAATAACTTATTTTGATTATTCTTTCTATTTGAAAACAATTAAAATTTATCATAAAATGACTTATTACTGTTATTAACATCTAAATAACGATTAAAATTGAATATTTTTTTTACACTAATTAAGTTCATTTTATTTAAACTAAATAGGAAGTAATCATAAAATCACTAAAAATACCAAAAAGCAAAGCTAAATATAATTTAACTATTTAAATTTAATAATATATAAAAATCATAATAATAAACTTAACATTTAATTAGATTAATAATATTTTTCAATTAAAAAGTCAGTAATAACAATATAAATCATAATAAATAAATAATGAAAGAATTCTAAATTAATATAAAAATATAAAATTAAAATAAATGGAGTAATTAATAATCAATCATAAAATGAGTTAATATAATTTATACTATTATAAACTCATTAATCATAAATCTTCTATTTTACACTAATTAAATCTAATCCTTAAAAAAAAGACTGTAAGAATAATGGATTAAATTACAAAGAATATTTAAAAATTCCAAAAATAATAAAAATGCTAGTAATACTCTTCCTAAAATAACCTCTCTAAACTAACAATTTATCTTGTCAATAATTTATCTTATTTAAATTTAAATATTACTAGAATGTAACCAAATAAGAAATATTTTAGAAATAGAAATTAATAAAAAATATTAAGCTATAATATTAATTTAAAGTTATCAAAACTAAAGATGATAAGAGATTAGAATTCAATTCTAGTTAGTAACAAAATGAAAATTTAGTTTAATGTATTCTTTTTAAAGCAACTATATTCTTATTAAAATTAATAGACTGTAATAATTAAAACGAAATTTTAGTAAATTATCTAGTTGATTCTAGAAAACAAAATAAAAAATATTATACATCTGATTGATTGCCTACCTATTTAATTATGAAGACTAAAATGAATGTGGTCTAAAGCTTAATTATTTATTTAAATTAAATAGTATGTAAGGACACTATAAAATACAAACTATTCCAAAATTAAATTTTGATGAAATAAAAATAAATAAATAAATGAGATAATTAAAAAATAATGGATTACCTATTCTATCTTTTTAATAATAATATGATTATTTTTTCTTGAAATTAGGGAGTAATAAAATAGAGAAAATCAAATATACTAAAGATTATGATTAATAAAGGTTTATTTAATAATAATATTTCCATAATTATACAATTTAATAATTTTAAATCTCTTTTCCTAAACCCTCTAATTATAAAATTGATTTAAATAATATTTTATCAATTTTTTATTAAATAAAAGAGAGTAATTAATAGTCTCAAATTTAAAATTAAATCTAAACAATAATAATTTGAAGTATAAAAACTCAATTTTTATTTAATAAAAAAATATTAATAACAAGAAATCTAAATATTGACAAATGTTGTTAGATTAAAAATAACTAACTTTATGAATAAACTCACTTTTTAAACAACATAATTCACACTCTTAACAATCATTTTAATTTATTTCAAACTAAAATAGATTGTAATAGCATCAAAATACAAAATTAGATTTAGATAAAATTGCTAAAATTACTAATTCAAAACATGTTGATAATTGATTTGACATCAGCAAACTCAAACAAACAAATTGATTGAATAAACTGCAAATATCAGAAATCTAAATAAATATTCAGAAATGCTATTTAATAAAAATAATTAACTTTATGAATAAACTCACTTTTTAAACAACATAATTCACACTTTTAACTATCATTTTAATTTATTTCAAATTAAAATAGAACGTAATTGCATCAAAATACAAAATTAGATTTAGATAATAAGATTACTAAAATTACTAATTCAAAAAATGATGATAATTGATTTGACATCAGCAAACTCAAACAAACAAATTGATTGATTAAGCTGCAAATATGAGAAATCTAAATATTCAGAAATGATATTTAATAAAAATAATTCTTTATGAATAAACTCACTTTTTAAACAACATAATTCACACTCTTAACAATCATTTTAATTTATTTCAAATTAAAATAGTGGGTAATAACATAAAAATACAAAATTAGATTTAGATAAAATTGCTAAAATTAATAATCCAAAACATGATGATAATTGATTTGACATCAGCAAACTCAAAAAAACAAATTGATTGATTAAGCTGCAAATATGAGAAATCTAAATATTCAGAAATG
>JH651293.1:161246-392723 GCA_000260095.1 Tetrahymena borealis | reverse complement strand
CCAACCCCAACCCCAACCCCAACCCCAACCCCAACCCCAACCCCAACCCCAACCCCAACCCCAACCCCAATTTATTAATGAATTAATTAATATTAAACAGATTATCTTTATAAAGTGTAATAAGATAAAATATATTATTTAGTTATAAGATAATATTTTTAGTATTTCTAAAAAGAAAATCTAATAAGTTTTTGATTTATTAAAAGCTTTAACCATCTTTGTAAAATAATTGGATATAAAGTTTATAAAATATCTAAATAAATTTATTGTAAATACAATTATTTGGGAAAGCATTAAAATTTATCAATTCAAGACATTAATTTTTAAAATATTTCTAAATGATAAAACCTAAAAATTGACAAATTTAATTAGGGATATCACTCTTGTAGCTACAAAGTGAGAAGCCAATTATACTAATAAAATTATTAATAAATTTTATTTGTTGCTATTACAAAAGAAGATAATAATTTAGAAAATTAAAGCAGTTTTGCATTTAAAATTTTAATAATGGTTTATCATTATAAATTGTAATTAATAATATCATTAATTAAATATTCAATGAATTTTTGATTTAAAAAATAAATAAAATTTAATTCAAAAAAATGGAGAGGAAATTTAATAAAATTGTTAATATATAGTTAAGTATTACAAATTCTATATATAATTAACAAAATATGAACATTTTTTAAAATAGAAAATAGGAAGGTATCTTATATTATCAATATATATTTTACATCACCTTTAACACACTAATTTTGATAGGTTACTATAGATGAAACTTCTGTAATATAAAAATATTAAAATTCTAATTAATATCAATCTACTATTCAAAAAGAAAATTACAATTATTAAGTGAAAAATATATAAATATATATGAGAAAAGGTATATAAAAGTAATTTAATTTTTAAATATTAATTGATTTTATTCATCTTCTATTTAGCATCTTATTGAAAAATAATAATTAAAAGGTAGTGCTTAAAAAGAAATGAACTGAGACTGATTGACCTAAGGTTTAATTTATCAATTTAGAATAATCAATCTTTTATTGGTATTATTTTGATTCTTGAAAAACCAAAAATCTCACAAATAATACAGACTGTTGCTAAGACTCTAATTGGCAGCCTTTAAAAGAGTATCAGAAGTAAATTTAGCTAACTTCTCAGCATACTTCATAGCAGCAGGTACTCTTACTGGACCTTACCAGTTATAGTAATTGAAGGTTTGATAGTAAGTCAATTGC
Organism: Tetrahymena borealis; assembly: GCA_000260095.1. Taxonomy (NCBI): domain Eukaryota; phylum Ciliophora; class Oligohymenophorea; order Hymenostomatida; family Tetrahymenidae; genus Tetrahymena; species Tetrahymena borealis. Next base: position 391,482 of record JH651293.1, on the reverse strand, counting down.
CAGATTTGATCTTCTTTTAAATTGGTATCATTGTACAAACAGGTGTATTTAGTGGGAGTACAGACTCCTGAGTTACAATTCTAAGCAGCCATGAAGAATTCAAAGTTGTTTTGAACAACCTCAGCAGCAACAATAGTACCAGAAGTAGGGTTAGAAATGGGATCCTTTCCACTAGGAGTTTCTTAATAGAATTTCTAACCAACCTTTCTGTTGACTTAGAAGAAAGCAAAGCGAGGCTTGAATCCTTACTTGAAGTTATTAAATCCGTTTTGGATAGCCTTAATTTCTAGATGCATGCTCTGTTAGATTTAACCTTCACCCAAACCTTATCTGTAGATAATGATTTCTTCAGGGAGATTCTTGGTGTTCTTTACATAAGCCTAAATTGCACTGGAAATAATTTTGGAGAGAGTAGGAAGAGCTGTGTCATTCTCTTTTCTAATATCAACATCAGAGAAGTATTTTGTAAAGTCTTAGTTTACTGAAGCTACAACACCTACAACTTAGCTACCACTAACTTTCTTCATACTGGTTTCAATACCAACAATCATAGTATTGTTGTTAATTCCTGCAGGAACTTCAATCTTCCACACCTTCTTACCAAGTTTAGAAGCTATTTGCAAAGCAATCTTTGAGGCAACACTCATTCCATTTTTCTCAAGGGATCTTGGGGTAACGTGTTGGGATTCAATTCCAACTTCTAATGTTAGGAATCTCTTCATTTCAGTATAGAAGTTAGCTTAAACCTATCCAAAAGTGCAAATGAATTGAGGAAGATCATTCTTTTCGAAATCTCTATCAAGATCATTAATCCAGTTTTTAGCATTCCAATCTCTACAAGAGAAGAAGAAAGGATCTGAGACTGTAATTCCATAAGATTAGCAGGCCTTTTTTAAGGTTTCTACAAACTAATCAGCAGCTTTTTCATCCCTTTGATTGTAGATCAAAGACCATTCCTTAAATTCTACCTTATCAGCAGTATGAGCTCTCATATCATAATTTCCTTTATCGGGAACTAATACTTTTCCTTATCCCAGATGAATCTTAGGAGCATTTAATTAGATTGCAAAGATAGAGTTATTGTTGCAGTCAATATTGATACCACTTTTTTTCACTCTGTCTCTTAGGAGTTTACAGTTTTCAATTGATTTATTGTATCTCTAAAAGGGAGTCAACTTAGTGTGATTGGCAACTTCTTTCATAGCACTAAAGTTGTTACGTTGTTCATCAGTCATACCTGTCATCTTACAAATTTCAGGGATGAGATAAACCTATTCTTACTTCTATTCATTGGTGTTAGGTTCACGATACTTTCTGATGTGTAAAAGTAAAGGCTATTTCATATCTCTCACTTAGATTCCATACTTCTACTTATAGTAATCAGCATAAGTGATTTACTTGTTGGTTAATCTATATAAGAAAGTAGTTTGGGGATTCTTAGTAGTATCTATCTTGTCAATCTTATAGATTTGATAGTTGTTGTATTCAGTAATGACTGACTATCCGACAATTGCATCCTTATTTTTTGTGATAAATTCTAAAGCAGTTTCCTTTCTAAGAATTCTACTGGCAAAGTCAACCATAAGGTAGAGTTTTTCTTAGGTAGGAGTAACACCAAAAGTAAAACCTTTCAAAGCTTCAAGTGTGCTAGTAACATTACCATTTCTATCAGTAATTTTAATTTCATTCTTCTCATTTGTCTTAAAGAATTTAGAGTTTCTACCAATTTCTTAGTATTTTTCATCACGAATGATGTCCTTCAAGATGACATTGAGTACTTAGGTAACTTGATTACCCTTTTTGACATTTGCTTGCTATCTGTCCTTGTTCATTGCAAGATCTTCATTAATTTCAAAAGCCTTAGTGAATCTAAGTCTGACTGAGTATGTGGTACCATCAACATTAATGGAATCAATATGGCTGATTTATTAGATTTTTTTCTCATTGATTTTTTTCATTGCAAAGAGAGATTTTCCAGAGAAGCTGAATTTTCCAATAATATTTTCAATATTTTTACGAGCAGTTTTGAAAATCTTATATCTAAGAGGTCTATTATCTTCTTAGATGCTTGGCTCGAAATCAACATCATATTGGTAACAGAGAATCTAATTGGTGTATGTAGAAGGGGTGTCGTCAGAATCAGATGAGAGAGGAGCTTCTACTTACATGGGGAACATGTTAGTCATCAATTTGATTTTTTTGCTAATTTTTTCAATATTAGCAGCAGAGGTGATAGGGGGTCTTTTAGGCAATTATTGCAACATTAATACTTTTCTAAAGAATTTTACTTTACTTATTTTTTTTTGATTTAATTAATTATAATTTCTGAAAGGGTTTGTTTATGGATTTATCAGCAAATAATTTGTTTATTATTTAAGAAAATAAAATTTTTTTTATTTTGATAGATTTAATGTCTAAATAAAAGAGTTAAATTATTATTTTATGAATAGAATAAGAATGAAATTAAAAAATCTATTACTTTATATCTTATGTAATAAAATAAAAATTTGACAACAAATAATATGAATAAAATACAAAGAGTGTTATCATTATGAATTTGTTATCAAGATGATAAATATACAATTTGAATTTGTAATAAAATAATTTCAAAGGAATTATACTAAAGAAAATTTTAGCGCTAACCTAAATTAATTTAGCTATTATTAGGAGAAATTTTTTTTTTCCCAAATCTGAAATTTTTATGATAGAGGGAAATTAATAAAATAGATAGAAAAAATAAAAGAGTTGATTATTATTTTAAAAAAAATAAAATTTTGATTTCATAAGTTATTGAAGAATATAAAATAATTTCTCACATATAAATACAATATAATTAATTCTGATAAATAAACTTAAATAGAAACAATAGTTTTCTTATTTTTGTGAGGCTGTCGGTCTAACATATTTTACTTTAAAATTTGTCAAATTGACCTCAATAATAATCCTATTTTAGATATTTAAGTTATTAAAATAGATAGTTTTTGCTCTTTGGTTTATTAATTTATAGCCTGTCTAGCTAACAAATCTGATTGTTTTGAATGATGAGAGAATGCATTTAAATTAATTATTGATAAATGCTAAAGAAATAATTTCTTATATTGTAGGGTTATTTGAGCTTAATTATATCTATTTCATATCCTTAGCCTTTCTTTGATATCTTTTTGTTAATAATATAAGGGCTTTATTTAATCTTTAAAAAGCTTTCTTTTTTAGGATCCTTTAAATAGGTTTTCATCTTTTTAATACTGTCATTTCTAAATATAATATCAATCCCAAAATGTAATCTATTTAAATATGTTTGTATAAAATAGTATTTGATTTAATTTTATCTTTTAATATAAATATGTATAGTATTAGTAATAATTAACTAAATTTTTTTATTGTAGATGCAAGAAAATATAAAAAGATATTTATCTCTAATCATTATGATAAAATAATTTTAATTAATTGTTAAATACATAAATTCTTTCATTTTATTAAATTATATTATTTATCTTTAAAAGACGTTTAAAATTATTCAAAGGAGCTATTATTGTTTATAAATTGGTGTACTATGTATTACAAAAAAATAAATAAATAAGCAATAAATTAATGGTATGTCACCATAAAACTAGAATAATTTAAAATAGTAAAATTTATTAAATTTAAATTTTTTTTCTAAATGTTACTAGAATATAGTAATATTACTATAGACACTTAAAACTATCTTTAACCTAAAAATTATTCTTTTAATAAAAATAAATATTTGTTTTAAATGGGTAACATTAATATTAATAGATAAGGAATATGGGTAACATTAATATATAGAGATAAGGAATATCTAAATACTTAAAATATAATATTAATTATTCAATTTTATAAAATGAGTTATTTAGATAGTTATGTAATAGAAGAAGGAGGTCAAGAAAATAACAATAAGTGCCAATATAATTGTTATCTGGTAGAATATGATTTGGCAATTTTGTTATCAATTATTAAGTGTGCATAGTAATTGTTTTTTTAATTTTAAATAATATTAGGAAATTCAAATCGTATCGAGTCTTTCAAGATAGTTTAACTGGCTAATTTTATTATTTCATGTAAAGCTTTTAAAATTATAACAAAGATTAAGGAGTCTTTAAATTTGATGGGATATCCTATATCTTATTAGATTGAGTATTAATAGAAGAATAAATACTTCTAAAAGAGCTTTCATAAAGCTCATCTTATTTTTTCATCAATTTTGTAACTTAACTTATATAGTAATGTATACTTAATGTATAATCAGTGTTAATTATATGAGACTTCCTATCTTTTGTTTTCAATTTAATGAATTTATCTTAAAGACCCCAATGAGTAATATCACTAAAATTATACTTGAATGCAAGTTGGTTTGTATCAGAATCATAGAATTACATTTAAAACGAATTTAATATGAGTAGATAGAATATTGGTTCTAGCATAAGTTCTTCGCAATACTTGATTTGAATTTTTAACCCTAAAAGATTGGGGTGAGATTTAGCAAGCTAAATATATTCAAACTAGGATTGCATCTGATTAAATTTTCCTTAAACATTCTTTTCATATTCTTCTTAAACTTATTAAAAAACAATTTTAGATTCTTCATCGCTATAGCTAAGAGGTAATATGCTTGATGGATCTTCTATTTCACCTATATTCGTTATATTCATTAAGTGAGAGAGCATTTTGACACTTGTTGTCCTGTCATCAATCACCAAGTTTGAAATAAAAGTATCAAAGTAGATTTAACTTTATAATATGCTGATACCTACTTAGTCATTTGGATATACGGTAAACACAAACATGGGTTTAAACATAAACTAGAATGTTCTCTTTGAATTCTAAGAATTTTTTTTTGTATCAAAGGATCCTTGATTTCTAAAAGAATCTTATTAATGGATTACATCCCAAACACCTTCTAATGGAAATAGTAATCTTTCAAAGACTTAATTATCCTTTGTTTGAACTTCAAAGAATTCAAACAAATCAGGCACAAGGCGATCTTAGTTTATATTTAGTTACGACATCACTTTCAATTTGAGGTAATGAAAGTTATCATGAGGGTCAACATCAACGAGAAAACTTTTACCTATTTAATTAATTTATATGAAATTTTAAAATTATAAAATAGAACTGCTAAATATCTTACCATTTGAAAGAGTAATTGGAACTTTAATTTGATATTGAAATATTAAAGAATTAATTTTCATTTCAGTGAGGATTTGTTTATTGTAAATGGCTTCTCTTTCTTTAAGATAACAAATAGAGCGGAAGATTGTTTGAACAGCGTACTCAATATAACTTTTGATGATATTAGAGGCCTTCCATTATTTCATTAAATCAAAGATTAAGAAATTAAGCATAGCCATACCATATTCTTCTTCAGTCTTAAAGCAATAACAAAAAACTACAAGATAATGAAGAAGACGGAGTGTGTATAAATCATTTTTATTTCCATTTAATTGCTTTAATATCTATGTAAGAACTTCATTTTTAAATTGTTAGGAATTATTTTATGAGTATTTTAAGAGTTTTTAAATTCTTGATTCCTATCCGTCATGTTGTGAGCTTTATGTTTGGTATTACTGGTTAATTGAATATTTTATAGTATCAGTTTCTTTAATAAAAACAAGCAATATTTCAAAATGAGTTAAAGCTAATGAAATCTCCTTAGGAGGAAGTTAAATAAGGCTTCCACCTTTAATGCTTGTTTTTTTATAAGTAAGAATTTCTTCTGTAGTTTTTTTACCAAAGAATTTGCTTCTGTCATTTAATTTTTTAGAGTAGAATTTTATATAATTAAGTGCTTCTATTTTTTTCAAATTATCTTCTTCAATATCAGCAATCGAATAATCTTTATCAACTGCACTTTATAATTATTTCATGCTATTTGCTGTTTAATCATCAATTTACTCTTATCTTAAAAGCTTCATGATTAAAGTGTTATTCCCTGTTTCAGAATCATCAGGGGGATTTACGTATACTTCATTAGAATTCTTTTCTGGAAGATTAAATCTAGTCATATCTTCAGTCTAGAAATCGAATGCATTTACTTAATAAATATTTTGATTTTGATTTTAATTAGTTTCTACTAGTTTTTATGCAGTATTTTAAGTTTAGAGCTTTGTTGTTTAGGATAAGATACTTTAGTTATTTTAAGGTTCATCTACAGCTATAGTATCATAAATTTAACTCTTATTTGTATCTGTTATACTTGTGTTTTATCTACTTATTTATTACTCTTCATCTTTTGGATTTTATTATAGCTATTTCTTTTATGCTTATTCTTCTTCTTCTTATTATTTTTATATTAATTATTTATTCTCATTTAATTACTTATGTTATCTACTAAACTCTTTTAAAGTTTATAATATAGGTTTTGATTAAGATTTTCTAAAAATTTTTGAAAATCTTTAAATAAAATCTTTTAAAACAACTAATTTAGCTCTGTATTTAATTTATCCGAAGCTGTGATAATAAAAATCAAACAACTTTTAAGCTAAAAATGAATTGAAAAGTTTAACTCCAGCTAACTTCTTTTAAAATTTAATATGGAATTTATAATAGCGATAATATATTTGAATTCTTGTAGCATGAGAAGTAGTTTTTCTCTTTATTTCTTCATATTTTATTTTTTCTATCAAACTTTCAAATTCCATTTTCATGTATATTTTATTATTACCAAATAATATTTGCTTATCATCAAACTTGGGATATATTTTAGATACAAGAGCTCTACATTCATCCTTATAGCTTTTTATTTATTCTATGGGTTTCTTTTCAAAAGTATTATCACAAACTTTATATTCTCTAAAAAAGGCCTAATATTCTCTTCTCTATGGATAAGTGTTTTTTCTAACTTCAATTGAATTTAATACACCTAAGTACTCAATTTACTAAAGCACATATCCTTCTAAGAAGTGATCGCTTTTTTTAATTTCATTTGTCTAAATTAAAATGGAAAAAAATAATTTAATATTAGACTAAAGATAATATCAATAAAAGCATTACTTTAACACATCTTACAAAATGAACATCTGATTATTTTAATTCCTTCATCAATTCATCCATTTAGCTTTTAAATTTTTCACTTAGGTACTTTCCTTTATTTTATTAATTATCTTCTTCACTCCCAAAGATTTTGGGTAAGTAAGGGTTTGTACTATTTTAAATAGCATCCTTTAAAGTTTAGCTCATTTCATCAATATTTTTAGCTATGAAACCTTCAACTTTATAGCTAACAGGATTTTAAGTGTGGTTAATTAAAAATGTTCCATTATCCATTCTTGGGAATTAAACAATTTGATTCTTAAAATTACTTTTCAGAGAAGTTAAATATCTTTAATCATCTTTGGATTGCTGTTTACAAAGATCATTAAGTAGTTTATAGGACGTTTCAATAGATTAAATAATAATTTCATTATCTTCATAGCTGTTTTTATAAATAATAGGAGATTTTAAATAACTGTTATATTAAATAAAATAATTACATTAAATTTGAAAGGTAATTTGCTAGGCCATCTTCTTTAAATATTTGCTCTTCATTTTTAAAGACGTATGATATGTATAATTATTAAAGATTTTCATTCGTATAATTAATGCAAATCTATTCAAATGAATTTTCTTTAAAATTCTCGAAACCGAATATATCCAACAGACCAATAGTGTTGTCTTATAAATTAGCATTTTTATTTTATTATTCATGGCGAGGTTTAATAATTTCATTCAGTTTGTTAACAAGCCAGTTGAATAAATTATCATACAATGCTTTACTTAAAGTGTTTTTAGTTTGGTTACATTAGTCAATATCAAGGGGTCTAAGGCAAAGTTAATTAATAAAAACTGTAGATTTAAAAAGTAGTGCATTCTTAAGATCTTTAGGACTAATTTCTAATAACTTACAGATGATTTAAAGTACATCATCATTGGCTATACCACAAGGAGAAGCTCCTTCTTAAAATTCTTCTTTAGAGAACTAGAGATTACCAAGATATAAAATAGCTGAGAGAATTCTAAATATAGAGTTCTATAAATCCTCTTCAAATTTCATAACATTAAATGAGTTTAGTATTCCCTCAAAAAGTATTTAATCATCCAAGCTTTCAACTTTATAGCTATCACTCTAATTTAGGTAAGTAAAATCCTCAGCTTTTTTACCTTTTAAATACACATTTTCCAAAAGTTTTTGATTGTTTGATTATAATAAATGATAAAAAATATGATAATTTCTTTCTCCTTAACTTATATGAATAACTCTACTCTTTTCTAGAAGATACTTAGTTATTGTAGCTCCTGTAATCTAATTTTTTGATACTTCTATTGATACATACTTACCAAAACGACTAGAGTTATCATTTCTCACAGTCTTTGCATTACCAAACGCTTCTAACACAGGATTACACTATAAGATTTTCTCCTCAATACTTTCTTTTGTTTCATCATGATGACTCATTTGAGTTAAAAATCTCATTGAATATCTTGCATTTTCAGTCTTTCCTAATTTAATAATTAAAATTATAAGAATAAAATATATTTCACTTTGCTGATTGCACTTTAAATACTATCTATGAATATGTTTAAGCAAATATAGATATAATAAAATGCAGATTCGATTTATCTCATTTTACGTTAAATATTAAAAAACTCAATTGTGTTATCAATTAAAGTATTGATTAAAATGGCAAAATATATTTAATTACCTGCTCCACTCTCTCCACTAATAACGATAGCTTGTTTCTTCTTTTCTTTGATTAAATTTTTATATGCCATTGCTGAGATAGAATATATATGAGGTTTTTGCATCTCCAAATCAAAAGTTTCGAAGTTTTTCTTCAAATTATCTTTTATTTCTTAAATTGTTTCATTTGAGAATACTCCTTTAAGCATTTTATATGGATTGAGAATAATTAAAGTAGGACCGATATATGTAAATATATTGTCCTATTTATATCTCTATTAGAGATTGCTTATCAACTCCGATTCATTGAGTACACTCATTTTAACCATGTCATCAAATGATTGCTAATTCTATTCTTCTCTCTAATACAGCCTCTTGATATTTGCTTAAATTTATTCTGCATTAAAACCATTTTCTTATTCTAGCAATACTTCAACTAATTGTTCACCTCCATTTTATTTGATTTAGTCAGATACAACTCTACCTTTCCTAAAAATGAATTGATCATCTCTGTTATTTCCGTTCTTGTACCAACATCTAACATTATTTATGATCCATTTTGAATCTAATTCTTTCTAATTCACTTTCTCATTACTATTCTTGTTTTAATTTCCTTAATGCTATGAAGAGGAGTTTCCCTATTTAAGCTAGCTCTTGTTGTTCATTTCCTTTAATCTATGTATTGATTAATCTTTTTGATTAAAAGTAATTTATAAAAATCCTTTGAGTGATATAGTTGAAAGAATTCTTCTTAAATCTCAATTTTAATTAAGTGTAATTACCCTTTTATAATATCCACTATCTTCGCTCATTCTAAATTCTTAGTTTAATTCTTTTGATGATCGATTATCACTCGCTAATTATTATAGTTCTAAAGACCATAAAAATTAGAACATATGTATCACAATCAAATCAAATAGTTTATTTTATTAGATAGTCTTTAGAAAGTCATTCCAAATATACTAATAATTAAATTAAAAGAAAATATAATCTTTAGGTGCTTAAGTTTCAAAGGTGAGAATTGATTTTATTAGGATTTTGAACTCAAGAAAATTTAGTTTTATATAATTAATCATAATTGATTGAGTGGCTACTCACTATTGTTAATTTAAAAATAATAATAATTGAAATAATATTTTTAATATTAGGGTTTAATAAATAGCTTTTATCATTTATTTCTAATTTTATAATTTAATTTCTCCAATTATTACTTTTTTGATATAAAATAAGTTGTAAAAATATAATAAATTTAAAAATATAAAATTATTCTTTCTGATAAAGATATCTCCCATATTTCTAGTTTGTCTAAAATTTTCTTAGCTTTATTATTTTTCTATAAAAAATATAATGAGAAAATTCAAAATTGAGATTTACTTTGAAATCAGAATGTATAGCTTATAGAAGAAAAATAGATTATAAATTAAATATTATATTTGTAACTGAATTTATAATGTAATTTAAAAATTAGAAAGCTATCATTTTATTAATATAGTTAAATGCTTAATTTAATTTGTATTTTTATCATTTAAATTTATTTCTTATTACAGACATCATTAGTAATTAATTTTTATAAATTAATTACTTACTTTTTTTAAAAAAATAATAGAATTAATATATTTTTGATTCTTTCATACTTCTTAAATATTATAAATTCAAATATTTTATTTTTAATAGAAAAAAAGTGAGATAATTAATACAAACTTATAGAAGATTTATAAATGTGTAATATTAAAGTAAAGTAATTAATATTTTATAAATTTTTAAAGTTTCAGCAAGTGAAAACACATATGAGTTCATTGTTAATCACATAACAATCCCAACAAGAGCAATCTTCAACTTCAGGATCACATGGGCATTAGTAAATAAGAGGATCACAGTCATAGCTCAAGGAATTGAATGAATAAGATGTTTTTTGAGAAGAGGTTTGTTAAAGGTTTCTGAAGTTTTCAGCAGAAGCAACACAAATTAGGGCAATTAAAAGAATGCAAATAGATTTGTTCATTTTTGACTGTATTTTTGAGGTAATGTTAAACTGTTTTTTTTGTTTGTTATTTTTTATTTTAATTTTTTAATAAATATAATCGATTGGTAAAATGGAGTTTATAAAGATTAGAAATTAATGAATAATTTAGATAATTAGGATCAGCCTTGATAAAAATGATTGGATATTAAAGGAACTTTTGAAAAGTAAAAAATAACTAGCTATAATTTAATAACTTGAAATTATAGTAAATCTTAGTATGGGAAAAAGTTATTTTCTACAAAAAAATTCCTATATTTGGAAATACATGCATTTTGAATGAAATAAGAAATATAAAAAGATTAATACATAATATTATTCAAATAATGTTGAATTAAAATGTTAAATCTCTTTCATTTGAGTTTAAGAAACATTTATAGATAGTTTAAGAAGATACTTTTCTATATCTATATTTTTTTTATAATTTTGGTTTAGAAAATTTTCAGCCAAGTACATTTTTTATTTTTAAGATTAGAAATTGTTCTAGATTAGTACACTGTTTTACTTTTTAATAAATATAATTATAATTAACAATTTTCTATTAATATAAATTGTACTGCATAGATATCGGAGATTAGTATAATAATTTAAAATATAAAATAAATCAGTATTAAAATTTCTTTAATAAAGTTTACACATAAAATAAGTCTATTAAAAATGAAATTCTCTTTTGCTTTATTTGTTTGCTTAATTGTCTTATCCACAATAAGTACTGTCTAGGCAGCTGGATTTATTAAGCATCCTGTTTCTTTAAAGGGTGTTGGTGCCTTTAAAATTCAATGCTCTATGACTGATCGTAACTGTAATTGCTGGGAATGCTATAATGGGGGCTTACTTGTTTGCAAATATAGATGCTGATAAAAAATATAAAACATATAATTAATAAAATTGTAACTTTTATCTTTCATTTGTATAATTTTATAATATTTGAATTGCATTTCTAGATAATAAAATTCATATTTTCTCCATTAATATATCATTTATTTATTCTGTCATTCCTATTATCACTAATACGATTTTATTGATTTATAATTATAGAAAAATTTTGAATAAACTAAAAAAGATAATTACATTTTTATTATAATGTTATTCAAAATAAGTATAGGTGTATGCATTTTGTAATAAATATATATAAATGAACGAAATTTAATTCATGAAATATTACAGTATTCCAAATGATATGATAAAATGAAATTTGCAAAAATTAAATATTCTAATTTATTTTTATCTAACCTCTTCTTTTATTAATGCCTTTATGTTTAATAGGTATTCTTTATCATATAAATTTTAAGTCTTCAATTAAGGAAGAAAGACTAATGATCTTTCTTATTTTATAGAGGAGACAGCAAAACCTCCTCAAAGATGAAAGAAAATCTGTAAAGTTTTATTTTTACATAAAAATAAATTGAAGTTCTTGTACTTGAAAATACTGAATTATTCTTTTTTTCATATTAATGATCAATAGTTGATTTGAAGAATTTGGACAATAATTGATATACTTGACAAATTTTAAATCAAGTTCAGTATCATCAATTTTAGTTTATAATCACACAATTTTAAAAAATGTATGGATGAGAAATATAAAAATCTATAGTTACTGATTATTTTTTAAGTTTTAACTTACAGGAATAGAAGTAAGCAATCTAGAAAGATTTTTAATAATTTTTCCATATCATTATGTTTTTTAAAATAGTCTGAAGAATATCATAAATAATATTTTAAACTGATAAATATTTACTTGATTTTACATGAATATTTGAAAATGAATCTGTTGTTAAAGAATTATGATATACAAAATTGTACTTTTCTAAATAATTCAAATTTATTTATTTTTATAGATAGTTTTACTGGCATACTGATATGATTTAAGATTTATTATTTTTTTACATTTAAAACACATACAGTAAGATTATAAGAATTTTATTTATTAAAGTATATATATTATAAGATAAATCTGAATCAAATTTAATATAAATAATCAATTAAAAAAAATTCAAAACCCAAAAACATAGTCTAAATTAAAAAAAATAAATTATCTTAAAAATGAGATTCAATATCTGTCTTTTACTTATTCTTGTCGTTTGTGCTACTCTCACAAAAGCTGATTAATTCTCAGCCCTAACTGGTAAGAGAATTCCAGTTAAACTCAGTGGAACTAATGCTTACCCTATTAAATGCTCTCCAATTAAGAATGAATGTGGTTGCTGGTAATGTTTCAAAGGATTCTTACTGCAGTGCAATTATAAATGCTGATATAATCATATTAATTAAATTTTTTCTTAATTATATAGTATTTTTGTTCTTCATACATATCATTATATTTTCTAAAAAACTTAACATTTTTACATAAATTCAATATTTTATTGGTTAATTTCATAAATCTTACTTAATATCAATAATTATTGCTATTTTTTTAAATAATATTATAAATTATAATTATTTTCTAAAATATTTATTAAATTAATAATACTTTTAGAAATTTATTTTTGATAAAATAAAATAAGTATTATATTTTTAATGTGGAGTCTTTATTTATAATTAATAAATAAGTATATTTATCTAATAGCCATACTAAGTTTAAGCATTTAGAAAAGAGAGTTATAATCATAGTTTTGAAAATAATAAATAAAAACTGCAGTATTCATTAAAATTATCATAGATTTATACAAAATTTATGAAAATCTATTGTTATTAGATTTAAACTTAAATTACTTGTTAAATTATTGTACCCAAATATCAAATTGTTTTTTTATTTCCATAAAATTACTTTAAATTATTAATTATTCATGTTTATTAATAAGAACATTTTAATTTTTAAAGAAGTTTATTTGGATATAGATATTAGATACTAGTATTCTTTTTAAAAACATTTATATTTTGTGTCACTAATATTTTAAAAGATAAATTTATTTATAAATAGGTTATATTTAACATCTTATTTAGCCTAATTATTTAAATTAGTATTCATAATTATTAATGAAATTTATTAAAATTGGAATTTATTACAATTTTAATTTTTAATCTTTAGAAAATGAAGAAAAAAATTAATTCTTGATTTTTAATAAAATCAAGTTTCATACTAATGTATATTGCTTAAATTTAATCTGATTTATAATAAGTTAATTGGAATGATAGAAGTAATAGTTATTTAAGGAATTACAAATTTGTATTTATGTAATAGAAAACATAGTAAAGTATAAGTGGTATTTTGATTTTTAATATTTTTATTTTTCAGCAAGTGAATACACAAATGAGTTCATTATTAATGACGTAGCAATCCCAACAAGAACAGTCTTCAACTTCAGGGTCACAGGGGCATTGGTAAATAAGGGGATCACAGTCATAGCTCATTGAGGAGAATTAATAACTAGTTTTTGAAGATGTTTAAAGGTTTCTGACATTATTAGCAGAAGCAACACAGATGAGAGCAAGTAAAAGAATGCAGACAAATTTGTTCATTTTTATGTTTGAAGATTTTTAATGGTTTTTTAAACTGGTTTTTTTTTTTACTTTATTTTTAATTGTATTAATTTTTTTTTAGTTATGATTTGCTACTAAATCTGAATATATAAAATCAAAAATTATCTTAATTGAAGCTATTTTGTGATTAAGAACCAGCCTAAAAAATTAAAAATTAAAAATTTGCTTTTATAAAAAAAGGGTTCACTGGAAATTTAACAATTTATAGAAAGCTTGAACTGTATTCTAGTGAAAAATAATCGACATTAAATAGGTTGATTAAAGAAAAGATCAAATTTCATCTAAGTAAGGACCATTAATTTGAGGATATGATTAACTTTGGAAACTCATAAGTCAATCTTTCTAAAAAATATATAACTATAGAAGGTATGAAAAATTACCATAAATTAAAATAATTTGTCAAAATATTTAATCAAAAAGAATATATCTATTTGAGTGCTTATTTGATAAAATAAATTTTTTTATTTGTATTTTTTACCTTTACAAAAGATAAAACAACATCAAAACTAAAATTAGCTTATAAAAAATGTATTCTTTATTATATACTGTTTCATTTATTTAGATTCTCAAATATAAATTGTTTCTTACCCCATTTAAATCTATTTGTGATGTTTTATTAATTCATTACAATTATTAGTCGAGTTTAACTAAGAACTGTGCTTATTTTAGAAAGCTGTTTGATTTTTCATAATTCCGAATATACAATATACTGTACTGAATTTATAAAAAAGTTAATGGTTATTATAAGTATTGTACTTTAGTATTCATTATAATTATTTTTAAATCAAAAAAAATAAAGATTAAAAAAACACTTAAACAAAGACCATTTCTTAAAAAATTCAAAAAAAAGCCTATTAAAAATAAATGAGATTCACTTTTGTCTTCTTACTTTGCCTCGTTGTCTTATCCACCATGACTACTGTCAAGGCTGCTGGATATATTAAACACCCTGTCTCCTTAAAGGGTGTTGGAGCCTTTTAAATATAATGCTCTATGACTGATCGTAACTGCCCTTGCTGGGAATGTTATAACGGCGGTTTACTAATTTGTAAATATAGATGCTGATAAATATATCACTAAAATTATTTTTCATAATAAAAATGTTTTCTTACATCAAAATGCATTTTCGTATTACTCTTTACTAACTTATTTCATAAATTAAAATTTACCCTTCTTTAATTTTCTTTATATTCTGCATACAATACCTTATAGATTATATTGTGCTCATTTTAAAATAATTCATGTTATTTATTAATATAAATTGTCTTGATATGTAAAATGTAAATGAATTCAAATTCGTCAAAAGTTTTATACTTTCTCTTTATCCTTTACATAATTTATCTAATTGTAAGAACGAATGAAGAAGATTAATAACAAAAAATTTAATCTATCTAAATTAACAAATTGAATTTCTACAAATCTTTTAAAAAGAGTTGATTACTTTCTTTAATGTTAAATTAAATTAAATAAAATAGAATTTGTAATAAAAAGGAAATATAATAATTTCTTAGTAGATAAAATTTAAAATTTAATATAGTTGGGTGAAATTTAGTTGAGAGGTATTTTATTTATTATTTTAACACTTTTTTATAAATTAAATAATCTTGAAAATTAAAATAATTTAAAATAAAACTTTAATTGAATAAAGCAAAAGATAAAATGATATTTTGTGAGATATTTATAAATATTTTATTTTATATTAAATTTTTTTGACAAATAAGGTCTATACTAACAAAGAAGCTCATTATTAATAATTACTCAATCCCAACAAGAATAATTGGAAACTTTAGGATCGCTGAGGTAATGTATATAGTATTATCACAGTCATAAGTGTTGCTACTAGAATGACTAATACTCTAAATGTTAAAAGCTTTTTAAGGATATCTTAATTTAATAACTAGATATTCAGATCTCAAACAATTTATCTTAAAAATAAATTGACAAGTATTTTAACTCAAATGAAAGAATTAGGAAAAATTTTTAATCTTTAATATCTTCATTTTTTGCTGATTTAATTTCATCATTTTATTTAATTGTTTAATTGGAGATTTTTAAATGATTTTAAGATAGGTTGGATAGAATAATATCACTAGTTATTCCCTTTCACTTTGATATTATTTGAAATTATTATTGTATATAGAAGGCTGAAATATATTCTAAAGTCATAATTACAATCTCTGTTAAATAACATTTATCATTGCTAATATTTCTACTTTTTTTAATAAAATAATATCTAGGATCATAATTATTTGAAAATAAATATAGAATAGAGTGTGTATATTGAAAGATAATCCTTTTCTATTTCATTTTAAATGGATAATCATTTTTAGAAAATAAAGAAATTATTTATAATTCAACACTAATCCTATTAGGATATGATTTATTAAATATTTATATTTTAAAGATTTTTTAGAAATAGATTTAATTACCCTTTAAAGAATAGCTATAAATATACTAAATAATAGAAAAGTGTGAAAACTTATAATCCTTTTATACTAATAATTGAAATTTTTAAAGGTAATATTTTTTATACCATTTTATTTATAAAATGCATGAGTAAAATATATACAGCTATTTATTACCTTAAGATCTATTAAATTAAGAGTAATTTATTAATTATATTACTAAAACAAAAGAATTAATAAAAAGTTACCACAAATAACTAGTTTTTATTCTTTTCACATAGTGTAAGGCCCACTTTATAATCCTAGGCTGTTGCCAATTCATGATCAGCTAGCATATTGTTTTTAATGATCTCTCATTTCTTTAAAAGATCTCCAAGTTTTTAATTGAATTATATAGCCTTTCTATGCTTTACTTATTAGTAAAAATTTATGAAAAATAAAATATTGCTAGTTGCACCAATTACCTTACTTTTTTTATGCTAGATACTGCTTATCCTCCCTTCTTACAGAAAATCTTAAGAACCACCATATTTTTGTTAAACAATTTTAATTCAAAATATAAGAGGATTAGTGTGTGTTTTTAACTTAAATAATTTCGAAAACAATATCTCTACGGCAATTATTATAAGAAATATCCATAGTTAAAATAAATAAGAATTGAATGGAGAATTCATTACTAATCATTGAAATTGAATTTAAATAATCATGAATATATGATCAATAACTTTGAAATAAATTACCACAAATCAACAAAATACCAGAGTTTTAATTTAATTAAGTAAATTCTTTAAATAAATGACATATATTTATTCAGGAACTTGAAATTTAGACAATTATTTTGTGACAAAAATCTATTGTCAAACAGGAGAAAAAATTATTACTCCATTTTTATAAATCTAACTAAGATTATTGTTTAAATAATTATTATCATAATTTCAGGTAAAATTTCAATGAATAGAAGTTAAAAGCTTATAATTTTTAACTTTTCTGTATTATTAAACCACTTAAATCAATTTTCTATTCAATTCAATATTATATTCGATGGTCTTGGAAATTACAAAAAGCTTTGCTTTTTAAGGAATTAAGGGAAATATATTATCAAAATCCTACAAATACTTTAAATATTATGAATACTTTACTCATTATAATCAAAACTTTATTAAAAAATAAAATACAAACCAAAAAAAGTATTTAGAAAAAGTATATTTATTCCTTTTAATCGATTTTATTAATGAGATTCACATACCTTCTATTAATATTCCTTGTTATCTTATCTACGATAACTGTTGTTAAAGCTGAAGAAAACCAAGAGAAAGAATAATAATAATTTACAAGACATCCTGTTTCATTAAAAGGACCCGGTGCTTTTAAAATATAGTGCTCTATGATGGATCCTAATTGCAAATGTTGGGAATGCTAAAAAAATGTAATTCTAATTTGCAAATATAGATGCTGAATTATATAAATTGAACAATTATTTTTATAAATTAATATAGCCTGTATCAATCAATATTCATATTAAATCGATAAGGATATACTTAAATGTTAGTTTTTTGTTTTACTATTTCAAATTTTAAAATCATTAGTTACTTTGTTTATTATCTTATCTTCTAAAAAAGAAAATTATTTCATTCTCAAATATATGAAATATTAAATAAATTTAAAATTTAAACATATAGGATTAAATGAGAATTAACTCAATAATATTTGTGTTATATTGGAAATTTTAGGATTTTAATCTAAAAATGGGACTTAAACATAAAGGTGTTCTTAAATTTAGAATTATTACTTACTTATAGTAGAAAATAATATTATATAATTAAGAAATTTGAAAGTAGAGGCAGAAATTTTAATAGTGAGTCATTTTGCGATTTAAAGTATATAAGAATGTTTAGATAAGAATCGGTGAATTCTAATCACTGATTTGTTTATTTATCTTTAGAAAATAAAACTTCACCCATTTACTACCTAACTTTTAATTGATAACCTAATTATTAGAAAATTGGCTATTTATGATTAATCAAAGTTAGAATTTTAGAAATTGCTGTCTTACATTTAGTAAACAAATTAAAGGGGTAGGATTAATTTAAAAGCTTTATTTAGAAATAAATTAATTGAAATCCTATATCCTAATACTCCCATTAAAAAAGCATTCAAGCTATGTCTGAATCACAATAGTGTCCTATCCCCTTTGAGGAGAAAATAAATATACATTACCTTTCACTCTATCCTCTTGTCGGATATTTTATTCTTAAAATCATTACTAAAAAATAATATTCCTTTTTTCATTTTATTTGAAACATTAGCATTTCTTGAATTTAAAATTGTATAATTTCTAAACATTTAAATTAGATACAGTAATATGGACTTCGTGCATCGATCTATAAACAATTGATGCGACCGAGTTAAGAAATAATAATAATTAATCAATAAAAAAAAACACAAAACAATTAAAAACATAGTTAACTCTAAAATATCCAACCTTTATTAAAAAAAATGAGATTCACTTTCTGCCTCTTACTTGCCCTTGTTATTTGCGCCACTTTCACAAAGGCTGACTAATTCTCTGCTTTGACTGGTAAGAGAGTCCCCGTCAAGCTCTATGGTACTAATGCTTTCCCTATTAAATGTTCTCCTCTTAAGAATGAATGCGGTTGCTGGTAATGTTTCAAAGGATTCTTACTCTAATGCAATTATAAGTGCTGATATAATTAATATATAAACTTTTCTATTCAATAATTAATTTACTACTACTTTGTCAAATGAATTTTTATGTTTTACATATCATTTATATATTTGATTTATTCAATCATTCATTTACTTACAACTAACTCATTATCCTCCATTTTTATAGCATTTTATAGGTTTAAAACTATTAATTTTAATAAAATACTTTACATTATTTATTTTTTAAAAGGTTTAAACTATTATTTATTAAAAAATAGTTATTTAAAATATGCTTTTTCAAGGAATTATTATTTTAAAAATGAATGATTTAAATTACTTTTTTATTCTAATCTCCTTATTAAAAAAGGTAATAATTTGTCATAATATAATTATTATAATTTTCTAACTTTATTTTATTCTAAAGGTTTAGCGATATATACTGATGACGATAAAGCATTCTATCACCTTATATCCTAAGAAAAATAAATTAAATTCACAAATAGATCGATCCTCTATAAATAATTTATTTTCTAAAACTATTTAGGTAGAAAATTGTTTTACCTTATATATTTTTATAAAGTAAATTCTTGGTTTTAAAATATTCCTCACGTTTATTATTTTAGGAAGTAAATGTTTTTTTAGGTATCTAGAGTATTTATATTTATAAATTCTATTGTAAATTGTGATAATTACTTATTCTAAGTTATAAATATATTTAACCATTTTAAACATACAAAATATTAATAGTTAGATTTTGGAATTATGATATGGTAATAAGTAGAAGTAATGCAAGTAGAAATATATGAAAATACAGATTAAGTTATAAATTTATTTTAATTTTAGTTAATATTTTCAGCATGTGAAAACGCAAATTAGCTCATTGTTAATAACATAGCAATCCCAACAAGAGCAGTCTTCAACTTCAGGATCACAGGGACATTGGTAAATAAGAGGATCACAGTCGTAGCTCATTGCGGAGAATTAATAATTAGTTTTTGAAGATGTTTAAAGGTTTCTGACATTGTTGGCAGTAGCAACACAGATGAGAGCGAGTAAAAGGATGCAAGTGAATTTATTCATTTTTATTTGACTTTATTTTGATAGTTTTCTAGATTTTTAAGGTTTATTTTGTTTATTTTGATTGTTTCTTGATTAATATTGGTTATATTCTTTCGAATAAATTAATGATTTATAAACACCTTTACTTCTTGAATTGTAGTGAATGAAAATTAGTAATTAGTGATTATCTTAGCTGAGACTGAGAATTCTACCTTATTTTTGAGCTGGCTTTTATTCAAAAAAATTCAATGTAGAGAATTTTTATGGTGATTTTTTTAAAGCTGATTAATTATTTATTAACCCTAGGGGTATACTCAAATCTCTTTATTTAATTTAAAAATCAAATTTATTAAAATGGTAAATTCTATGGATGAAATTTTTCAATAATATTTTGTGAAATCTTGTTTAATGGCTTTGCAAAATAATAAACCAGCTTATTTTTCAAAAATTTGAATTGTATCTGGACATATTAAATTCATGTGAAATAATACCTAAATTTAATTCAGCTAAAATGAATTGAGAATCCTAATAATAATTATTGAATACATGAATTTTTTAAGAGAATTATATAACATTATTTTATCTTCTGTAATATATTATATTCCTCTATTCATGTATCAGTCAGTATTAAGTAATAATATTCTTATGAATTATAGGTTTCATTTTATAAATACTTTCTTTGACTCACTTCTTATGATATTAATTTTTATGTATAGATATATTCAAGGATAATAGGTTGAATACTATGTTTTTTGAGGAATTATAAAAGAATTGTTATTTAAGCCTTAATTCACCCATAAATGATTTATATCACATAATTGTAAAAATATTTGAATATAATTTATATAATAAAATAAAAACATGTTATTATTTTTTAAAGAGCTTCATGTAAGTTAATTAGACGAGTATACTAAATTTGAAATACTTTGTCTTAGGTTTATTCTATACACAGTAAGGTTAAACACAATTATGGAAGGTATTAGGATCTAAACAAGTACAGTGAGTTTTCAAATATTAGATTGTAATCATAAGATATCTATAGGCTGATTTACTATTCATGCTGTATTATTTTTCAAGCTCTGAAAGCTGTACTCATTTTGATTTAATTTAGCTAAGAAGGTTTTAAATTACAAGAATCTTTAACTTTTTATAATAAAAAAATCATCAAAAAAATCAAATTCAGAACAAACTAAGTTTCTAAACAAAGACCAATAAAATTTCCAAAAATAGCCTAATAAAAAAAATGAGATTCTCTTTCGTACTCTTACTTTGCCTTGTTGTTTTATCAACCATGTCAACTGTCAAGGCAGCTGGATACATTAAACACCCTGTCTCCTTAAAGGGTGTTGGAGCCTTCAAAATCTAGTGCTCCATGACTGACCGTAACTGTCCATGCTGGGAATGCTACAATGGTGGATTGCTTATATGCAAATACAGATGTTGACCTTTAAAAAATTTACTTTTATAATAAATAATTAATATAAACTACTATACTTTCCTTAAAAAACTACTTTAAGTTTTTGTTTTCATAAATGCATTTTATTACTTCTTATAAATTAAAAATATTTCAATTACCTGAATTATTTATTATTTTAATAATTTAAATTATATGAATATTATTTAACATGATGGACTTAGAAAATAAATGATTGTTAAAATTTTTTAATTGTTTTTAGTAAATGATAAAAAAATAATTGAATATTTTATTGATTAACTCCATTATCACAGTAATCATTATATATAAATTTTCTTAGTCTAATTAGTCTAATACATATTTAGGTTATTTTTTTTCTAGATTTGATTATCAATAATTGATAGATCTTAGAAAATTAAATCATCATAGCAATCTTTATATATAAATTTTCTTAGTCTAATTAGTCTAATACATATTTAGGTTATTTTTTTCTAGATTTGATTATCAATAATTGATAGATTCTAGAAAATTAAATCAATAAGGAGTAAGTAATATTCATAATAGTTTATATCCAAAAAATAGTATTTATAAATAATTATTATTAAATAGAATCTTTTTTTGATTAATGAAAATGTATTTATTAATTCTTTTTACCACTTTCGAATGTAATTTCTATTCTAAAAAGTATAACTTTTCAAAAAATTTTCTTTTCTTGAATTTTCCTCTCAATAGAAATTCTAGCTAATGAAATTTGATTGCTTTGGTTTTTATATAATTGAAAAGAAATTAGATTGGGTTTATAAAGGTTAACCAATTTAAACACTGTTTCAATATTATTCCATCTAAAATGTTCGAATAGAAAGCCTTTATGCACTTAAACTAAAAATAGTAAAAAAGGATATATTAACTAATCTTCTCATGGCTATAACTTGAAAAAACAATTTTCGAAATTTAATGATAACTAGTAAAAAAATGAAAATAAATAATAAATTAGGGTAAAGATAAACTCATTAATATCCTTTCTCGTTTATACATATAAATATTCTTATTTTATTATTCTTATTCTTAATCTAGTTACTAACTCCTGTTAAAAAAAATAATTAAATTCTTGCTTTTATAAACCTTACACTTATTAATGTAATTTTTATGTTGAGAGTACGTACATACTTCTATAATATTGTTATCAGCTTTTATTAAGGAATATTTTAGAAAATTAAAAAAGGGAATTTTATAAATATGGTTAGTTAC
The DNA here is from genome assembly GCA_000260095.1 of Tetrahymena borealis. Taxonomy (NCBI): domain Eukaryota; phylum Ciliophora; class Oligohymenophorea; order Hymenostomatida; family Tetrahymenidae; genus Tetrahymena; species Tetrahymena borealis. The sequence goes on along the minus strand of JH651293.1, from coordinate 368,512 downwards.
ATCGTAATTATTATTAAAATATGTATTGTATAAATAATCTATGATATAATTGTATTAATTTTCATCTGTTATTTTTTTTTATTTGCTTTGGTATTTCTTCTCTATGATTTTTTAATTAAAAATTTCATAAGTTAAATTCTTTCAGAATTATTATGCCAATCAAAAAATTAACATCATAAGAATGAAATAATCTATGTATTAATTTAATTATTAATGTAATAATTATGATTTTACTAATTCGTTTCCTATTTCAACCATTTTTAAAAATAAATATATTTTCTAATAATTTAGATTTTATATATTTTTTTAAAGAATCAATGTTACCGATAATAGAGATATAAATGATTTAATGATTTATCAAGACTAGATTAATTTGAGAATTGAATTGATTTTATTAGAAGTAAGAATTGCATACATATTGTTATGTAAAATATAGTGTTATAGATATAAAATAATTGATTAAGTATTTTTAATTTGTATATATATAGAATAATGTGTTTCAGCAAGTGAATACACAAATAAGTTCATTATTAATAACATAGCAATCCCAACAAGAGCAGTCTTCAACTTCAGGATCACAAGGGCATTGGTAAATAAGAGGATCACAGTCGTAGCTCATTGCGGAGAATTAATAACTAGTTTTTGAAGATGTTTAAAGGTTTCTGATATTGTTGGCAGAGGCGACACAGATGATAGCGAGTAAAAGGAAGCAGGTGAATTTATTCATTTTTTTATTGACTTTATTGTTTGTTTGTTTAATAAGCTGTTTTAGGTTATTTTTTTATGATTTTGATTATCTTATTTTTTTAAGATTTATAACTTAATCAAATATTAAGGATTTAAAATCCATAAATCCTTAGGAAAATTAATCTAGTTAATTCTTGAATTAAAAAATTAGGCTGACTTAAACTTAATTTATAAAATTCAGGCAGCTATCCACTTTTATTATTTTACCAAATATCAGAAAGCAACTAGCTAGATCAGCCCCTTTTATTAGTTCATTAAAAATTCCAAAGGCTTGAATGATGAAAATGAGGATGGGTTTATATTCTTAAATAAGACTTTTAACTTAGAGTTTTTTATTGATCGAACCATTTTTATAATTATTTTAATAGGTTTTTATAATTTGTTTATTCATAGTAGTAATAAATTATAAAAAATGTTACCAATAAATTTTTTAAGAAGAATATCTAATACTATATCAAATATTTCAAATAAATTAATTAAATTGATTTCCAATAAACACTAAGGAAAAGTAAATAAATATAAGTAAAGATCAATTAGCCAAAATGGATATTTTACCTCAGCAATAATTTTAAAAACTTTCTTTTAAATGCTTAAAAATGATCTTAAAAATACATTGTATGATTAAGAAATAAAGGACAGTTGAGCAGACAATTAGTAATTAGTGGTTAGTAAAAAACAACATTTTTTTATTATCCAGCTTAGCTATTCATACTTTAATGAGCAGCTTTATTTTACTGAATTTCCTTTCTAATAATTACTGATTGCTAGTAATAAGTATTAAATCGAGTTTTAAGTATTAGAGGAGTTTAATTTTTAATAATAACAAATTCACTCAAAAAAATAAATACAGAACAAATAAAGTTTCTAAACAAAGTCCATTAAAAAATCCTTTCCAAAACAAACCTACATTTAAATGAGATTCGCTTTCGTATTCATCCTCTGCCTTGTTATTTTATCCACTATGTCTTCTGTTAAGGCCTCTGGATATATTAAACACCCCGTTTCATTAAAGGGTGTTGGTGCCTTCAAAATTCAATGCTCTATGACTGATCGTAATTGCCCTTGTTGGGAATGCTACAATGGCGGATTGCTTATTTGCAAATACAGATGCTGATTAGAATAAAAAATGCAATACAATTAATAATAAAATTTATAACCAATTAATTATACTTTCTCTATCAAATTATCAAATTTCCATGCTGTGTATATATAAATATTTTATAAATGTCTTATACAATTTTACCTTACAAAAATTCTAAAATCATTTCCAATCAATCATCTCTTTATTTTTCATTTCATCAATAATAGATTTTGAATTTTAGCAATTTCCCTTTCAATGTGAGTGATTTTTTAAGTTTTTGATTCTGATTGTTGAAATCTTTGTTTGAATCTTCAGTTATTAATTAATTGTCTTTCAAATTAGATGAAATTGAAGAATATTCAATAAATCAATCGAAGACTCTTTTCTTAGTTTAGTATATTTTCTACTAGACTATATATTTTGGAGAAATTTGATAGAATCATAGTAATTCATGAATTTTAGGCATTTAAGATTTAATCTATGTAAAAGATAGTAAGAAAAAATTAAGGAAAAAGATCAGTGAAAAATTAATTTAAAAATTGTATAGGTAGAATAAATAATGAAGATTCTACAAGAAATATTTATAATTTCATAAAAGAATAATTATCTAAAAATAATCTTATCGAGATATTTATTTCTTTGTTTAGATATGAAATTAAAATGTTCTTTGGATTTATGAGAAACATATATATTTTATATTTATAATAATTAATGCGAAGAGAAGAAGCCATTTATTTTTCTTCTAGTTTCAGCTTTAGGTCTTAAAAAGTATAAGTTTATTTTAAAAATTTTTTAAAATCCAATCTATTCAGTTGTCATATGGCCAACTAGAATCAGTATATAATGGTCGAATGTTAATTTAGTTGAATGGCTAACTTTTTAGTGTAATTATATTAATAGCTGGCTAAAATTTATGTTAATAAATTCGTGGGGTGGGTAAATAAATTTATGTACTCCATAGAAAAATTAAAATCATTCAAGAACAAGCAAATACAAGGACAATATTTTAGATTCTAGTATAAATAAGAACCATTTCTTTACTGGAATACTACCTATTCTATTCAAAAAAAGCTATAAGAATTCATAAGACATTAGGTTAATCATTTAAATGAGGTAAATTTAGCATATATTAAAACTAAAATAAAATTAAAAATGCATAGTAAAAGAATATGTTGCCTTACCAAATCAAGAACAGTAAAGTACATGACTTAGAAATTGCTGCTTTAATCATCTCAAGAAGTACTAAAGATTATTAATCATAAAACAAAAGTAAAAACTAAAAAATTACAGCCAAATTCAAAAAACTAAACTAAAATCAATATACTATGAGATTCACTTTCTGTCTCTTACTTATCCTCGTTGTTTGTGCTACATTCACTAGAGCTGATTAGTTCTCTGCTTTAACCGGTAAGAGAGTTCCAGTCAAGCTCTACGGTTCTAATGCTTACCCTGTAAAATGCTCACTTCTTAAGAATGATTGTGGATGCTGGTAATGCTTCAAAGGATTCTTACTATAGTGCAATTATAAATGCTGAAATAATCAATAATTATTACTTCCTACTCTCCTAAATAATTAATTAAATAAACATAACTATATTTTAAATAAAATTATCTATTATTAACAAATACTTTGTACTTTTAATATAAATATGATTACAACTATTGTATTTCTTTTGAAAATTAATTTAACCAAGAAAATAAATTACTTCTAAAACTTAATCATTTACTATTGGAAAATTTCTTAAATATAGTAAAGAAGTTAAAGTTAATTTTACTGCCATATTATGAAAGAAGATAATTGAAATAATTTTAAATAATAAAATCATCTAATTTATTTCTAAAATTATCTTTTATAAATATTTAATACATATTAAACAATTTCTAATACATTAAAAAAGATTATTATTGATATTTTTAGGACTACTTAATCAATATAATTATCTTGGAATTGGTAGTATCTATTTCATTTAATTTCTTACTTAAAAAGTAGTATATTATTGTAAATATTTTATTTGTTTCTTTATTTTAAGTATCAAAAATGAAAAACAATATATAAAATTTAAGAAATAATTAACAATACAATTAACTCAAAAATATAAATTACATAGATTAGGATATACTTATAATTTATTATCTATTATATTAAAAGTATTCTAATTAGTAGTTCTGGAGTATAATTATATCAAAAAAATATTATTATCTAATCCATTTTTCAGCATGTGAACACACAAATAAGCTCATTATTTATTACATAACAATCCCAGCAAGAACAATCCTGAATAGTGGGGTCACAGGGGCATTAGTAAAAAAGGGGATCACAAATAAAGGGTTGAAGATTTCTCATTTTATTAGCAGAAGCAATACATATAATAACTAGTAAAAGGATACAAATAAATTTTTTCATTTATTTTTATTGCAATTCAACTGATTATAGATAATTGAAAGAGTTTTTTATTAGTAATTATATTTTTTTATTATTAATTATACCTTTATATTCTAATCTATAATCAGGATTTAAACATAATATTAAATTATAATTTATAGAAAATAAACTACCTTAATATAAATTAATTTCAAAATTATTTCTATTTTACTTATTCTAGGCCTAATGTTTAAAAATTTATAAACTCTAGATTTATTATTCATAAGGATTACTATAATTGCTTAATAATCCCCTTTTATTCTTAATAAATGGAGCTTACATTATTTTTATTTTTAGTAGTTAAAAAGAAAGTGAAATGATTTTTATTTTATTTGGATTAAGTTTGATGAATTCCCAATAAATAAAAACTTTGAGAACATTATAACATTTGATAAATATAATAAATAAATTTTTGGTGAAATTAAGAACTATTAATTAGTATTATTTAAAATTAGAAAATTAATTAATAAAGTAAGTGACACTCAAACATTTATAATTTATACATTATTATTATAATAATTAACAAATTCAGGATTATAAGCTATTCATTCACTTGAATTGAATATTATAATTGAAAAGTTATTGCTATTCAATGTAACTTATTTGCTTTCGAGCCTATTTATCATAAATAAAATAGCTCAATCAAATTCCACTAATAAAAATAATCTTATTTGCAACATGATAATCTTCTATTAGTTTTTTGATTAATCAAAGTATTCTTTTAAAATCTAGTATAAAAATTAAAAGATTAAAATAATTAGAATCCCTAAGAGCTCTCTAAAACTATTATAAGATTATCATAAACATTTATTAGAGTATCTATATCCAAAAAAATAATTATTATTGATAATCTGAAAAAATTATTTGAAAAAAAATGAGATGAACTTTTAACTTAATACTATTTATATTTACTTACCCACAATAGTGACTGCTAAAACTTGTTAATTTATTAATGTTCAAATCTCCTAAATGGGTCGAAATATTTACAAAATGTTTTGCTGAATTATGAATTCTAACTACCATAGCTCAGAATGTTATCTTAGTGAAATAATTATTTATAGATATCTGTATTTACAATTATAAATTAAAATAACTCAAATTAAATGGATTAAATTTAATATTTATTATTTAAAATTTTAAAAGTAGAGAATCTAACATTTATATTTTTCTTATATAACTTCTAAAATTGTTTCAAATTCAAAAATATTTTCTTTTAAATTAATATTATTTACTATTTTTGGTTTAAAATAAATAGGTAATATATTTCCTTAGCCTTTAATTTAGTATGTAATCGATTTTAGTTTATATATAGATTTAAAAGCTACTAATTTACTAATAAAGTTTATCTATTTTATTTTTAAAAACAATAAGGAATTATTATTTGAAGGATCTAATAGATTGATTAATTAATTTATTGTATGATTATTTCTATTATTATTTAAATTTTGAGGAGTATAAATATCAATAATTTTTAATAGTGGGTATTGAATATAAAATTATTCAAAAAATAATATTTTATCATGTCATAATTCATCTAATTAATTTCATAACCCCATCTATTATAATTCTAAACCCATCTTTGTATATATTAAATTATTTAGACAAAATTGTAAGTGACTTCTACTCTTGTTATAAAAACAACCTTTTAGATATTCTAATAATTTAGGCATTAAATCAATATAATATTTGTTATTATTCCTCAGTTAAAAAATGATTATTAATAATTAATTCAATTTTTGGAAATAAATGATAGGATTTACTTATGAAAATACTAAACACTAGATTAAAGCAAAAGTTTAAAAAAAGACTATTTTAAATTTTCTTCATATTCAAAAGCACAGAATATTTTTTAAATAATTTCTCTTTTTGAAAAATAGAAAATATTCTTAAAAAGTTATTGTATAATAAATAATATTACAATAGATATTATTTTTAAAAAACATAAATGATTTTTACTAAACAATATATGAAGGTAAATAAAAATTATAATGTTGAAGGTTTTAGAGTAGAATCAAATTTAAAATAATTATAAATGTTTAAAGTTCTAAAAAGGAATAAAAATAAAATAATTCTTTAATCATTCTTATTTATCAGCAATTGAATAAAAAAATTAATTCATTATTGATAATAAAGCACTCACAACATGTGCAGTCTTCAATGATTCAATTATTAGAAATTTTTTTAATTTAATGATTAAAATAAAAGTGAAGTCAAATATAAACTAAACTGTAGAAGATTATTAAGAGAGTGATTAGTTTATTCACCTACATAAAAGTCATTGTTTAACTGAATTTTATTTATTAATGCAGAATTTATATAATATGCTTTAGAAACTTTCTTTTCTTTTAAATATTTTTAATATTCTACTTATATTTGATTAAATTGAGTTTATGTTTAAGAAGTAAATAAACTATTGAATAACTAGTTTTGTGTAAATTAAATATATTTTTAATTCTATCTTTTAGAGAATTTATTGTTTCTGATTTTTATTAGAAAATAAAGTTAGGTATAGATACTTGGATACTTTATTTTTTAATGAGAATGAAAGAAAAAAATTTTTTAGTATAAAATTTAACTTTTGATGTATCTTAGTAACTTAAACAGATGTTTCAAAAATTTTAAGTTTTATGTTTATTTAGATAGAAATAAACTCATTTTTTAAAAGATATTGTAAAATAAATAAAAATAATTAGAGGATGCTCACAATGAACTTGATTTATTTTAGTAATTTTAAAGATCTTTTTATAAATATTAAGAACACTGTTTTTTGCATCACATTTGTTATTATTTTTATCCTAAGAAAATACCATAGATTATACTTAAATCATTGAATTAGAGCTAAAACAATAATTTTGTTATGTATCATTAAAATTAGTGAATTTTATTTTATTTTTTAATATTTTTTAAAATTAAATTGTTAAAAATAGATTGTGTAAAACATAATAAATATTTTTTTAAATATACAATTTAAGAAAATAAGTAACTATATCTAAATAAATAAATAAACCTACAAAGATGCACTTATTTTTGAAGAAATTAGTCTATATTGAGATACAATTTTTTCAACTCTAATATCAAATAAATTTAAATGAGATATTTTATTAAAAGAAAATAAAAATTTGCAGTTTTAGAAGAAGAATTTTAAGTTAAATAATGAATGTATTATAATTAGTTTACCAAAATTTTTTTTTTATAGCTTTATCAATTCTAGTTTATTTAATCTTTTGACTTCTATTGGATAATAGGATATTTAAATTTAGTTTAAATAATGTTAAGTATATTTTATTTAGTGTTAGTTATTTTGAATGGAATAGAAATAATTTATTAACCATATAAAATAAATATATTTAAAAATAAATTACATTAAATTAAATCAAATTTAGTAGAGGAGATAGGTTGTATACATAGAATATTTGTATAGAAAAAAGGGATAAAATTTACTTTTCTTAATTTCAATCACAATTTAATTAATATGATTATTCATCTAATTTAATTAAAAAATAGATAAATAGATAGAATATTGATATAGAAAAAAGAAATTAACTAGACAATTCTTAACCAGCCAGAATCCAGAATGACTAAATAATTAAAAGAATATTTATAATAAACATATCATATTCAAATGATTATGACTCAAATAGATAAATTATTATTATTTATAAAGAAATTGTCTTTATAAAAAATTAGTGAATTCATATTTAATATATTTATTTTAAAATTACAAAAAATTATTAAAGACACAACCTAATTAATTCTAAAAATTTTAATAAAGCAACTGTAAATATGGAAAGGATTCCAAACTATCAATAAAATCTTAATATGAAATAATAGAATAATAATTAAAAATACTCTTAAACTGGTCAAAAAGAAGTGCGTCATTCATAAGACGGGGCTTAAATTTTATATTTTAATAACCAAAATAATGAAACAATTAAAAAATAAAATAGAGAAATGAATACCCAAGCACAATTAAACTAAATAAATCATAAAAATGCTTATTAATAAATAAAACCATAGTAGGAAAGGGGAGTAAAAATGTAAGAAAATAATAATAAGCCTAAAATATAACCTAATAAGTAAGAGAAAGATAATAAAAAGTTCTCTAAGAGTTAAATTCCAGAGAAAATAAATGTTTAAACTGAAGATGATTTTTGGAAATGTAAAACATGCAAAAATTTGAATAGATAGTATTATGAAGAAAAATGTAAATTTTGTTCAGAGTATAAATATAGAACCTATGATAGAATGAGAAAGGATATTGGTAAAAAAGATTATGATTATTTATTCTTTGTTGATTATGAATGTAATAATGATGAAAAATATGGATTTGAAATTATTGAATTTCCAATTCATGTTGTAGATGTAAAAACTTATTAGTTAATAGAGTCTTTTAGTTCTTTTGTTAAACCCTCCTCAAATATAACTTAATTTATCACAGAATTAACATAAATAACTAATAATTAAGTAAAGAATGCTCCAACTCTTGAAAAAGTCTTGGAATATGTTCAAACATTCCTAGATAAATACTTAAAAGTTGGTTTAGATAGATGTGCTGTTGTATATGATTGTGATAATGATTCTAATTTCTTATTTAATGAAACTTAGAAGAAGAAATTGACAGTCCCACCTATCTTTGAAAAGTATATTTGTCTTAAATCTATTTTTCCAGCTGAAATTAATTAACCTCCTAGAGTACCTGCTAGTCTTTCTAAAATGTTAAGAACTCTCAAGATGGAGTTCTAGGGTTAAAAGCATTGTGGCTCAGATGATGCAAAAAACTAAGCCGCTGTTGGCATAGAATTACTTAAAAGAGGATATAATTTCTCTAAGAGATAAGAAATTAAATTAGGTAATTCTAGTAGTTATGTAAATAAATTCTTAAAAACTCAATAAAAATAAGAATACTAAGATGAATATAACATTTTAAAAAATAAAAATAGCAGTCATCATAATAACCATTAATAATTCCAAATAAAAAAGTGAAAGAATTATAATTTTATGATTAAAAAAGTAAAATTTATCATATTTGTAATTAGTAAAATATATTGTATTGAAATCATAAATTTAAATTATTTTGTAAAAAATTCTATTCTTTTATAATTAATTTTAATTACCATTAACAATAAGCCATTATTGTTTCACTCTCAAAAATATAAATTAAATTTAACTTTAGAGATAGAGAACATTTGATTTGACTTTTAATTCTATAATAAAATTAAAATTTAATAGATAGAATCAATAGAATTATTTAAAATATTTGTATCCACTATCTAATTGTCTATTTTAATTGCTATTTCTTAATTCCATTCACACAAATAGACCATATATTAAATCTATTGCTACTATAATATCCCTTATTAAAATTACTAAATATTATAAACTTAAAATTTTTCTAGGGTACTTTAATGTAGATTATTTTTGAATGTTATAATCAAAGGAATTATATATTATATTTTTTCTAATTTAAACCAAAAAAATTCATAAAGATTAAAAAGAAATTTAATTAACTATTTAGAAAAAACGGAATTTTAGCATGAAATTATATCAAATCATTATAATTCTTTATATATCATCCCTAGCTTAAGGTGTTATTATTTGCAAAGATGAAATGTGTTCCATAAAGAATTGCTTGGTTGAATAATAAGTGAACTCATTTGGGAACATTAATGGCTTTTCTATTATTTGCAAAGAATGTTAAAAAGGTTATGTACTTACTGAAAATTATTAGTAATGCCTTCATTTTGAATATGATCTATTTGATTCTACTTTAGCTAATTGCTCGAGAATGGACAATAATAAACTATGCGTAGAAGCGATTTAAGGAGTTGAACTTATAAAAGGAAATCACAAATACTACTATTAGTAATAGATACACTTAGAAGAGAGATGCGCAATTGTTTCTGATGATTTAGTTGAATGTTATATGCCTAGATTTGGATATACATTAATTATGCCAAATAAAAAACTATTGACTTCGACTGATTTTTGTGCAATATTTAATTCTACTAGTGGAAAGTGTGAAAGATACTTTGATATGTTTGTTAAATAAAAGAACTCTAAAAATTCAGTTTATATCAAAGATTTCTTTAACTTCAAATATATTAATCATGATGAGTCATATGAGTAAAATATAATTTGTGTTGAGGGTTATTCTCCTTTCCTCAACCAATAAAACATTCCGGTCGGATGTAGAAAATAATTCTAAGATGATAAAAAATGCTCAAAGTATGATGATTTAACAGGAAATTGTGCTAAATGTGTAGAGGGATATACAATTAATGTATTAAATGAAAAATGTGAAGTAAGTCAACTAAGAAATTGCATTTCCCATAAAGACTCAATCAATGGTAAATTATGCACTTAGTGTTTTTCATTATTTTACCCAGTTTAAGGTGAATGCAAATTCACTAGCTCTAATTGTTTAATTCAAAGTAAATTAAGATAGATATGCTTTGCTTGTAACCCAAACTATTCAGGAATTATTTGTGAAGAAAATGTTTATATTAAAGATCCTTTTTGTGAAATGAGAAGTGGAAATAAAAGTTAAATTTGCTTTAGGTGTAAAGAAGGATATTATTTAGATTTGAATAGTAGAGTGTGCAAATAAGTTGGTATATAATGTGATAAATATAACCATTTCTCTGCTTCTTCTGCTACTTGTGCTAATTAATTAGAAAAATAATAGTATTATTATTCTGAATAAGGGCAAGTATATTAAGATGAATTTTTAAGTTTCTTTCCTAATTATTTTAAAAATCTACATTAAACTATGTCAGTAGATTTTTATTGGAATTAGGCTGATAGAGATTAAGAATTTTTTGAATTTTTAAAGACATTTTATGGAGAAAATCTATATGTAGCAAATATTTAATTAAAAATAGCAAACTCAAGCTATATTCAAAACTGTGAAGAGTATAAATAAAATAAGGACGAATGTAAGAAGTGTATAGAAGGTTTTATCTTAAAAAAGGGTATAAAAAAGTACAACTATTTAGATTTTTGTGAAGAAGGGTAGTCTAAACTATAACATTGTTTGGTAGAAGATGATTCTTAGTGCTTTTTATGTCAAAAAGGATTCACATTGTTTGATGGTAAATGTGAACATCAACAATCAAATTGCTTATATAAAGTCACCACTCTCTGTATTGCTTGTGAAGATGACTACTTTTTAGATTTTTCTGGTTAATATTGTCTCTCTAAAAATCTATTTTATAAATATTTCTATTCGATTAAATGTAAAATAGATTTCGATAGCTTTATTACACAAATTGATAGTGAATTGACTGATAAAAGTTGTTAAAGGACTGGAAGGCCATGTCTAATACAGGAGAATAATGTGTGCATTTAGTGTTATCCAGGTTATACCCTATTAGATACAGAATGTATTTATTCTCATAATTTAGTTGATTGTCATATGTCAAATAATTTAGGAGAATGTATTAAATGTATATAAGGGTATAATTTAATTAATAAAAAATGCTACAGAATTGATGACTAATTTAAATGCAATCAAAATTAATGTTTCAAAGATTGCTCATATTATAAGATTGGTAAAGGTCCTTAAGGATTTCTATAAGAATCAGAATGCTAGCTTAAATGTAAAGATGGTAAAATTGTCTAAGATTTATAAGAATGCAATGAAATCATAAAATCTTAATGTTCTTATCCTTGTGAATCTTGTAGTGATTAAAATTAGAACATATGTATTAAATGTGCAGAAGAAGATAAGATTTTCTTTGAAGGAAATTGCCTTAGTGAATGTCCAACCAGTTATTTCTTATCTGATATATCTAGAGAATGCATAAAATGCTCTTAAAATTGCTACAGATGCTAGTCTTATAATAAGTGTGAAGAATGTATAGAATCTTAAATGACTTTATCTAGTAATTGTAAATGCTCTTTTAGTGAACTATTTTATAATAATGAGTGCTTTAAGTAATGTCCTTTTGGGTCAAAATAGAATGGTGATTAAATCTGTGAGAGAATCTGTAATGATGGGGAATTTCTTGTCTATGATCCGATTGCTAGAAATTATTATTGCCAAGGAGTAAATAATGAGATGTCAGCATATTGTTTGTAGAATTTATAAAATATTCCTGAAAATGCTAAATTTACAATTGAAAAAGGAGATTAATAAAGCGATTATATCTTCTTGAAGGTTATTTTTTATGAAACTCCTATAGAATGCTACAGCTTCTAGATATATGAACTATCTACATAAGAACTTCCTATCTCAAAAATATTACCAATAAATTCTAATTAAACTCAATTCGAAGTAAAAATTATGAAATCAACAATAATTTAGAATAAAAATTTTGAGTTTGAAAATGACTCTTATTATTTAAACTTGAAGATATTTTACTTAGAATTTTAATAGTTTCTATTAAAAATATAAATATCTTTTCAGCTACAAATTTTGGCAGTAAATTAAATTCAATTGGTTTAAGGTGGGTAAGAGAATTAACTTTGTGAAGATTGTGAAATTTTTCAAAGTGAGAAAGTGGAGTCTTAAACATCAATAAAATGTTTAGGAAAAAATATTTGTGCAGATAAATTAATTGTATCAAATAGTGAAGATATTGAAATCATACATTAAGTAACTTAAGATCAATATTTATCACATTAATTATACCCACATTCTTTGACATTAAAGTTTTTTAATGAGTACAATGAAATAGAATAGATTTCAATAATTCATTTTAATTATGACAACTCAATTAATGGTTAGATAATTTATAAAATAGAATCTGTAGAATTACAAAATGGAACCTTATTAATAACTTCCAGGGTATTAGAGCAAAATAAAAATTTATAATTAGTACAAGTTGATGGTTAAGATCTTTCTTAATAGAAATTTAGATATGCATAGAATGATATTGAAATTCAAATTGAATTCAATTAGGAAAATAGAAAGGAGAGTTTATTGCCATTGATTATTTTGTTTTTTATAATTTTATCTTTAATTCTAATACTTGCAATCAATCGTATGAGTAAAAGAAAAAGATAATATTACATTCTTAATGAAAATAAAGAAAAAGATCTTTCCTAATAAAAGGAATCAGAATAACAATTAGGTTTATCAAACAAACAAGAAAATTATAAAGAATAGACTCTTCCATTAACACAAATTTGAAGAAAGAAGGCTGAAAGAAAATAAGAATTGTTATATTAATTTAAGAATAAGATAACTATATAAAAAATAATATGCCTTTATGTATTTTTTTTAAAGTATAAAAATTAAACTACCATTCATTTTTCATTAAATTTTCTGATTTAATTTTAATCTATATTTTAAAATAAATTATTTTTAATTTATGTGGAATTTGTTTGTTTATAGATACCAATTATAATTTAAAATTTTAAAGTATTTAGTTCTTTGTCAATTACAAGCAAAAGATTTACTCAAGAAAGAATAGTTACATTTAATAAATTAAATGAAAGAAAATATTTATTAAATAATTTGTTTAATTTTAATTAATTTCAATATTTATTAATACAATAAGATATTTAATAGAAGGTATGGTACTAAAATTTAAGAGAAAGAATAATTTCCACTATATATTTTTATATTTTAAATTATAATTTACTAAATTTATTAAATAAATATCATTAATTAATCTTAAATCTTTAATTTAATAATCCTTAGATTCATATATTTCTTTTAAATTAGTTAGTAGCTAATTATGTTGATATTTTCATTTGAAAGAAAAGCAAGAGCACATAAATGTAAATTACTATTCTAAACAAATTAATTCTCCTGGATGTTAAGATGTACCTAATGCAACAAGTAATGGCATGAAATGATCATCACTATGGTGCATATAGTTATACATCTTATGAGATTTAATTGCAACCATTGTATCTCTTCTATATTTTTCATCTTTATTAGTGACTACTTCTATAAGATGCTTTTCCCATTCTTTAGACCAGGAAGTAAACTCAGGATGATTCATATAAGTGAATGAATGAGTAGAAGCACCACTGTTAATAATAATGGTATCTTCATTTCTGAATTATTCTAAGATTTATCCAACCTTATAATGAAGAGCAGTATCCATTCCAGAATGAAGACTTACTTAAACAATTTAAGGACCATATTTCTTATTAGCATCATATGCCTTTTGTTGTTCATTGATATCATAAAGACAGAAAAGACCTCCCCAACCGCCATGGTCTATTTCTTCAGTGGTAGTAGTCTTTGCTACAATTTAATTATCTTATAAACGCTTATGGATTTGTTTAGCTAATTCAACATTAGTGTCTAATTTAAAATTGAATTTAAATAACCATTAACTAGGGTGGTCATGAATAACCTTTGGATGAGGGTTAAGATTTACTGTAACATTACTTTCTTCCCAGTGGCCAGAGATAATGATAGCAGTTTTAACTCTCTCAAATAATTTATTTTCTTGAGAGAATCTCTTTAAACATTTAAATAAAGTTGTTTTGGGGTTAAGAGTCTCTCCTACTAAGCCGTGGGAGATGAAAACACTAGGTAATCTATTAGTAGTGGTAGCCATTTTTTATGAATTATCAGTTTTATTGGTAGATGTTTTTGGAGTAGGAGTCTATATGAGAGTAGGCTTTTCTTATAGGGTTTGTTATTTATGGTTAATATTAGGAGATTAAATTTATTCTGACTCTTTGTAGTTACTTAAGAGATGAGTGATTTGATAAGTTAAAATAATAATAGATATTATCTTTATAGTTTTAAATATTATTCTTAATAATTAATTCATTATAATTTATTTTAGATTATTTTTTATCTTCCTTTTAAATCATAATTTCTACTCCTCTATTTTATAGGCTTATAAACGTCTTGATGCTTTTCTTAAATCATAGATTACAAATTATATTTCTTTCCATCGAATTTTTATGGAATCATAATCCTCCTCATTTAATCAGTAATCTTCTAATTGTAAAGTATCACTAGCTTTAAAAGAATCTTTGCTTTTAAAAAATATTATACACTTTTATTTCTATTTCATTTAATCCTCAACTTCAATCTGCATCATGATCTATCTAGAATCTTTAAACTTAAAAGAACCTATTCTGAGATATTTTCTTCTTTTATTGCTACTATACTTTTTAAACTTTCATTTATTTTCTTAAAAGATTACATAAATAATTCCAACCTTAATTTGAAGTTGGATATCTTTAAACATTCTTTTAAATTTCTAAAAAAATGTCTATAAAATTGGGTTTAAAACTACTAAAACAAATACTATTTTTAAGTTCTAAAATAATAAAATAAGTAGAATATACATTAAGTTAACAAGTAATTATTCAGTAGTATTCAAAAGAAATATGAAATTTTCATTTAATAAGCCTAAATATATTTAAAAATTTCTTCTAGATTTCTTCGATCAGAATTTAAATTTTTAATATTTATTTAATGTAATCAAAACACATGTCTATCATTTACTACAAACCCAAATTTTAATACTGTTCTTTATTACATGAAATATTATTCAGTCAATATTAGAAATAAATTTCTAGAAAAATAAATTATTTCTTCTAGAATAAAATAAGTTATTACACTTTATATAACAGTTTTTTTAATTTCTTGTATTTTTATCTATTATTCTTTTATAAAGTTTTATAAGAATTCTAATAATTATTAATAAATTTAATCTATATTTAATAAAAAATTGAATTTATAACATTTAAATTTTATATATAAAATTCTATTCTATTTTTGTTTATAAATTAAATAATATGTATTGAAAGAATTTCATTTCAATATTCTTTAAATTATTATTTAATAAAACTTAAATATTTTGAAAACTTAATTTAATTAAGGTGAGATTTGAATCTAATATTACAATTTAAATTAAAAATTAAAACATTTGAAAATAACCTTAAATGATAGTTTTTAAATTATGTATAATAGTAATAATAATTGATAGATTGACAGACATAAATTTTCAAACGAAAACATAACTTGTTTATATCATGTTTATTTATTTTTAATTATCTTATGCAATAAGAGTACCAGGATTGTGAGAAGTACCAAGAGATACTAGTAGAGGCATAAAATGATCATCACTATGATGCATAAATTTATATTATTCATGGTTTTTAACATTAAATAGTTCTTTCATTCTCAGTTATTCATCTTTATTTGTAATAACTTCTAATAACCATTTTTCCCAAACCTTAGACCAATCATAGAATTGAGGATGTCTCATATAGGTAAAAGAATGTGTTGTTGATCCACTACTTACAATTAGAGTATCTTCAGTTCTGAATTCATCTAAAATTTATCCTAATTTATGATGAAAAGCAGTATCCATACCAGAATGCAAACTGACTTAGACAATTCTAGGAGAATACTATTTCTTTTATTCTTTATAAACTTATGCTTGCCTATCAATATCAAATAAGGTGAAAAGACCTCCCCATCCACCATGATCTACACCTTCAGTGGTTGTAGTTTTTACATTTATCTTACTCTATTCAAGACGATTCTTTATCTTTTAAGCTAGCTCTATATTTGTTTCGAAATTGAAGTTGTATTTATATAATTCTTTAAAAGGATGGTCATGAACCATCGAAGGAGCTGGATTTAAATTAATAGTAACTTCCTTTTCTTCCCAGTGCCCAGATATTATGATTACATTTTTTGTTCTTTCTAATAAATTATGAGTCACTGAAAATTTTTGAAGTTATTTGTAATAATTTGAGGTTTTATCTAAGGTAAATCCAACACCTCCATGAGAAATAAAAACACTAGGGAGTCTTTAAGTATCTAAACTCATAGTGATAGTAGAGTATTTATAAGTTTACTTTAATATTAATTGTAAGTTTGGTTTGTTTTTTTTATTATTTGTTATTAATCTAAAATCAATTTATAGTTAATAATGAGAAAGAAATGTTCCAGCTATAACATATGTTAATTATTCCAAACGAGTTTAAATTGATGATTACAAAACACTTTCATTCTATTAGAAGATATAAAGAACAAATTAATACAGAATTTGTTAGTTTAATTTCTTTTGGAAAATAGATTCAATTAATTTTTATCTATTACATTGAATTTAAACCATAACTTTAACAATTTTGATATACCTACGTTTTAAATTTCACTTGAAATTTATTTAATTTTCTCTAATATTCCTTAGATTTTCCTTAAATATCTGTTGATGGTTACTCCTCCCTCTATTAAAAACTAATTAAATGAAAAAATATCCTCTTTTTTATTTGATTTTGAATTAATTCACCAAATAAACTAAATCAAATCTATTTTAAAATAAACTGAATTTTTATTAACTAAAAAAAGAATAAAACCTATTATACACCATAAAATTCAAGTTTAATAATAATAATAATAAAAATCTTTAAATTTCATAAAAGATTTAATTAATTTCTCGCATATTTTATTTAATTTTCTCATTTCATCAGAATTCAATAATATTTACTTCATCAGCTTATGTAATAATTGCTTTTACTTAGATCAAAAACTCTAATTTTTAAATCGGATATCATCCAGGCGAAATACCTTTAAAAAATATAAGATAATTTATAAATTTCAAAAATCTATGTTAATTTTTATTTTATTTTTTTTTTACAAATTACATTTAACTAATTTTGAAACTTATACCAAATATGATGAGTTAACAGAATTAACGAATATATAAAGCAAATAATGAATAATAATATTATTTTTATATCAATCACATATTTAAGGGAGGTACTTTATCATTTATTTAAAATCTTCTAATTTAAATTCATTTCTAGAGCCTGGATTATAGTGTTGATCAAAAGGATCTTCTATATTTATTTTACCTTATATATAAGTTTATTTTGGGTTTCTATATTTAGGTGGTAGAATAGATATTTATTTGTCTTGATAGTTAAAATTCTCATAGAATGATGAGAATTCTAATATTAGCTAAATAATTGATTTATTATTAAATTCTTCATACTTTTACAATGGTTAGAGCTTAGTTAATATTTGGTTATATTTCAAAGACAAAAACATGACATCAATTTAGTAAAAGGTTTCCTATTTATCAGCATATTAGTATGCAGATTAGATATTTTAATCTTATCCATAAAACTCATTATCTTATAAACTAATGATATAATTTTTTTCAATCATGAAATAAATCACCATATTAGCCAAAGCATAAGAAGAGAGTTTAAACTTTTAGTTAAATTAATTCTTTCGTGCCCATATTTTAAATATGATAGAGAGCATTTTGATTTTAGGATTAATGCTATAATAAGAGTCAATTAATTTAGAGTTAAGAATACCTAATATATTGAAATTAACAATATCTATTTTAATTTCTTTTTATTTATCCTCAATTGTAAGAAGAGGTATTCTAAAATTTTGATTATTAGTAAAAATAAGGTTCTAACTTTAATTTTGTTAACAAAATTAACTTATATTTTGAAGTACTAAGCTATAAGGTACTATCTCTCCTTTTGAATTAGAAATTTAAATAGTAAAATCGGCATCTGAGTCTTATTAAAAACAAGTTCCTTGATAAAAAGATCCAAAAGGGGATGCAATTAAACTGCATTCATTTTTTAATTATATAGAAATGAATTCTATAATTTCTTCAAAGATATCCTTAGCAAATTAGAAGTATTCCTCTACTTTTTATTTTTTCATTAGCTTTGACTTACACATGTTAATCCAAATATCATCTATTGGATTTTAAGAAACAAAAAGAAGCTCAGTCTAAGAATAGTTTTAAAGTATTTATTATTCATTTTAAATAATTACTCTGTTATTATTTCTTCTCATTAATTTAAATTTTTTTTTTTGTATTAATTAATATTTTTTTTAATTATTATCAACTTAAAAAGAAATAATTACCTTTTTTTGGTGAGGTATATTTATACTTATTTGTGAAATAAAAAGTATTTTATAAAATTTACCACATAAACTACGAGATAAATCAATAATATTCTGTTTTTCTTAATATTTAGAAAAATCTTACAAACTATCTTTTTTAACAGTAAATATAATAATCGAAAATATTTTAATATATATGGATTTTAAGTATTTAATTGAATCTGTATATTTTAAATAGAGGATTTAGACTTAAATGTTTGGCTGGCTTTTGTTTTCATTTTAAGTCCTGATAACATTTATATATTGAGTAAAATTAAGAATATATAATTTACATATCAATTTGATAATTTATTGGAAATATAACAAACTACCTCTTTATTCTATTATTCTAACCATCAAAAAAAGAGAGTAATAGTAGAAGTACTTAAAGTTATTAGTAAATAATTAATTTTTGCAAATAAATAAATGAGTTAATTTAAATCAAATATGAGTACGATTTCTGTGTCCAGGTCCCCTCTAAAGCTTGTACCTCTAACAATATCTCAAAAAGATAAAGATAAATTGAACTTATCTAACTAATTGATGTCGGAAAGATTTAATGCACAAAAGATACAAATTTCTTAAGAATAAGAAAAGCATTTTTTTCGAATATTTTACAGCCCTTAAAGCAGGAAGCTGCCTAAAATAAATCTAACAGATAGCTAGCTGAAGTTTAAAAATAGTAATGAAATTGAAAGTTTAATGGGGAGGTCAATTAAAATTTAAAACATGAATTTAAGAAAGTTGCACTCCTTAGAACATCAACATTCTGATTCAGTTAAATATTCCAATATGAGTGAAGCAAATATATTAGATAAAGAGTTAATAAAAAAATAATAAAGTGTTTAAGATAATAGCAGTTCACTCCTTTAAGACAGTATGATGTATCCAAGTAAATTGAAAGATAGCATAATAAAAAGTATAGATTAAGACTCAAAAGAAATAAATAAAATTAAAATCAAATAGTTCAAAGGCTATAATAGTTAACTCCTTACCTCAATAATGGATCTTCCTCGTAAATTCAATAAAAACTATGCTGATTTCTCTCCTAAAAGAGTATTATAAAGAAATAAAGATATTAACAGCAAAAGCAAATCTAGTGATAGAAAATTAGGTGAACATTAGAAAGATAGTATTCTTTAAGCTTATAGATATGATAGAGAACTAATTCAATTAAATGATGAATAATCTAAATTACATTCAATTAATAATAAAAATAAAATATCAAAAGATTTGTATACTAAAATGTTAATCTAATATACCTAGCTATAGAACTTATACACAAATTAAATGAAGAATTTTGATAAAATTAGTGAAGATATATAGAAAAAGATTAAAGAAAAGGATAATGGTAATAATTAATATCATCATGACTATAGTGAATATGGAGAGTACTAAGCAATTCTAGAAAAATTTTAGTAGCAATAAATAATTGCAGATGATAATATAGAATTTAGTAGATTTAATTTTGAAATGACTATCTTTTGCTAAATATTAAATTCATTAATAGAAGGTTGTAGTTATCAAATTAAAGAACAGCTTTTATTTCTTTAAAGAATTTTCAGCAGAATTATGTATTCAAATTCAAACCAAAATCTTCATAACTATCTATATAATTTAGTTCAAAAACCCTCTTTCTTAGAAAAGCCAACTACATATTAAGAGGTAGTTTTATTAATTTGCTTCCTTTCTTTTATATTATCACAGAAAGAAAAAATATTTAAATTGGATTAAATATTAGACAGTATTTTGATTTTAATCTAATTTTAGAGTTTTAAATTAAATTTAAAAAAATTTAAAGGAATTTAATTTTAAATATTAATAAAATCTTTTATTAAAACTAAAATTAATCTTATTTTTAAAAATAAAATAATAAGGGGTTACTAAACTTAATAGAATATATAAAAGAAAAAGATATTCAACTCAATAAATGTTAGTAGCTTTATTAGGAATAGGTTTTTTAATTAGAGCAAAAATTAAAATCTGCTGAAGAAAAGGTTGATAGATTAACGATTTAAAATAAATAATTTGAAGAGCAAAGAAAAAGTTAAGAGGAAGAATTTAAAGAGAAGCAGCAATTACTACTTGATGATGTCTAACAAAAAAGATACCTCTTAGAAAGTGAAATAAAGAAAGAAAAAGAATCACTGAAGATAGAATTAGCTTAAATGGAGAGAGACTGCAAAGAAAAGATTACTGGACTGTAAGATATAATAGTCTAAAAGATAGAAGAAACTCAATATTATAAAAATGTAATTTGTCTCAAAGTGAACAACTTTTTTAATATTTTATGAATTATAAAAGATTTATGATAAACAAGAGCAGAGATATTCCTAGTTGAAGATATAATATGATATCCTTTTTGAAAACTAAGCTTAATCAACAAAGCAAATGAGATTAAACTCAAACAATATTAAGAATCTTTAAGATAAGTTACATTTCTAGGATAGTTAAATCAGGAGTATTACCTCAAAAAATGGAATGAAATTTTAAGAACTAACTCCAAGGCCTTCATTTAAAAATGTAAAATAATTGTATCATTAATGATAATAAATTTTGAATATATTGAAATTAGGTTTAAATTCTAATAGAAGAATATTCTAAAATTATTGGATAATCAAATCAATCAGTTAATAAATTAGACAAAGATTTAAGTGAAGCGAATAAAACTAATAATATTAATGAAGTATCTTCAGAAGAAAATAAAGATGATATCAAAAATAACTCTATTCTTTAAGAATAAGAGTCAACTTAAGCAAAGGTAAATGAAATAAACGACTTTATAGCCTAGCTTATCTAAAAAATAAAAAAATAATAGTAAGAGATAGTATAAATATAAAATACTAAAGTTTATCGCCCTATTAAACAACCTAAATGATAGCTTAATAATAATTTTAATTATAATATTGAAGGTATTTTGTGCAAAGTTCTCTCTTTTGTTAATAAATATTATATGATAAAAGCAATTATTGGATGTAGTATAATAAATAAAAAGATGAAATAGTATAAAAATTAATTTAAATTTATTTTGAAATGTCATTTTTAAAGCAATTTTTATAGTAATATTTATAAATGTAAACAAAGTATTAAGTAGTTAGATACATTCCTATTTTTGAAAATAATAATATTATAAATAAATGAGAATTTCTTCAGTTTTTTCTCCATTAGATCTTCTCAGTACAATAGGCTAAATAATTAATTTTGCTCATAATTTAGGTAAAGGATCTTTTCTAGTCAACCATGAAAATTCTTACTCTTTTCTCTTTCCAGAAGGTTCAATCATAACATTTATAATATGTAAACGGTTTAGGTTACTAAATGCTATCTATACTGCATTTCTTAGCTCTTCATGAGTCTTAACAAATAATCCTACACCTCCAAAAGCTTCAGCTAATTTTTCATATCTTGTATTTGGTTTAAGAGCAGTAGGTGGTATATTATGAGCCCCACTGTCTTTAGGGAGTGATTCAACTCCTATTAGATAAGTAAAATTAATTATAAATTCTTCTTAATAGAAATTTAATTAATATACCTGTAAAAATACCATTATTATTTATGATAATAACTACAAAAGGTAGATTATATCTAATGGCAGTTTCAATTTCCATTGCAGAAAATCCAAAGGCAGAATCTCCTAAAATACCAATTACAGGTTTTGAGGGATTAGTGCATTTAGCAGCAATACAAAATGGGATGCCTATTCCCATTGTACCAAATGTTCCTGCGTCTAATTTAGTTCTAGGTTACAATTGGTTGATTACAGTTCTACCTATATCCATTGTGTTGGCTCCTTCACCTATTATAATTTTATATTAAAAAGTTTTGCTTAAATAAAATTAAATACTTTCTTTCTGCTAAAGTATTTAATAAATTTAAAAATTTTAAAACAAATTTGTAAAAATTATTTGATTTTATTATTTATACCTATATAAATAAAGTCTTTAGGTAGCATATTATGAATTATTCCCAATGCAGAATAATATGTAATTGGTAGACTATTATCTGTTTGAGACATCAGTTTTTATGATACTTGTATATTCTTCTAACTTCTTTCTTAAACATTCTTCCACCATTCTGCTTGGCTAGCTCTCGAATTAAATCCTATTATTAATAATTAAACTTTTAATCATATAATTATTTTTAATTATAACATACCCTTTAGCTCAGATGAGAGTTATTAAATAACAAGTGAAATATCTCCAAGAAGATTTATTGATCCCTTTACATTAGTATCAAACTCTTCTGGTTAGATATCGATTTAAATTATTTACACATCTTTTTTAAATCTTGGATGTTCTCCAAAATGAAGAATCCAGTTAAGTCTAGCACCAACAAGTAAGATTACATCAGAATTCTATAAAATGTAAGATCTTGCAGGGGCGGCACAGCAGGAATGAGTATCTGAAACTACTCCTTTGCCCATAGGAGTAGGTAAAAATGGTAATTAGGTGTTATCAATAAAATTCTAAACTTCTACTTCAGATCTACTATATCCAGCACCTTTACCTAATAAAAATGTATATAAAAGGATTCATGTATTTATTTATATTTTTAATATCCTTAAGTTAGTAATAAGTATCATTTTATTTTATATTCTAATTGACTGTAAAACTAGAATAAATATATCAACTTTTATTCAATCAAACATATCAATTAATACCTATTATAACTAGAGGGTTTTTTGAGTTTCTAATAAGCTAGGCAGCTTTTTAAACTAGCTGAGAAGGGGCTAAACTTAAAGGTAGTACCTCATTAAATTCAGGAAATGAAAAGGATGAAATATCAACACTCTGGCTGAGTATATCACCAGGTAATTCAATGTAAACAGGACCAGGTCTACCAACTACACTAACTCTAATTGCTTTGTTGATAATATAGGGTATTTATTAAACATTTGAAATTTTTGTAGCGAATTTAACATAAGGTCTAGCTAAACTCATTTGATCACATTCTTAGAAAGCTCCTTTACCATCTTATGAGTTATCATTACATCCTGCTAAAAGGATCATAGGCCAACCGTTGGCCCAAGCATTTGCTAAACCTCCTACACCATTAATCATACCCTAATTTAATAGTAAAATATTTGAAAATGGTTTTCTATATATTTGGATTATTTCTTTGATTTACTGGTCCGCTCACACAAAGACATACTCCTGGTTTCCTTGTTAAGTAACCAACTGCTCCTGCTGAGTAAGAAGCTCCTGTTTATTTAATTTAAAAGCTATTTGTTAATCAATTATTTTACTAATCTAACCTTATTCATTTCTATAGCCATAATAATTTATGCCTTCTTATTAGATTGCAGATCCTAATTCAATAACAGGAACGCCTACAATACCAAAGCAGTGTTCGATTCCTTATCTTTTGAGTGCTTTCGCAACTACATTGTTACCTTTCATTTTTTATTGTTATTGTAGTAGATATATTTGATAATATTAATTGATAAATAAATTTCTGACGCAAAGATTAATAAAATCGAAATATACGTCATAGATAAACAAGTAAATCTTATTAGATATCAGATATTAGAAATCTCTCTCTAGAAGATCATTTTGATTCTTTTTTGAGTAAATTAATAAACAACAATAATAATAACAGATAATCAAATTAATTTACAATTTTTAAAAGAAAAATATTGTGAAAGTATGTTTTAAATGTAATTCTATCTTAAATAAAAAAGTATTTTATTTTTCATTAAAATCTGTTAAAGTTTCATTATTTGTATATTATTATTCATATTTTTTATCATAGTTATTTTATAAAGATTTATATAAATAAACTAATATTAATCATAATTTTGGAAGTATTCCACTATTTCGAAAATAATTAGCTCTTTATTCTATTTATGTTTAATTTAAAGATTAATCAATTAAAATATTTATTATATAAAGTCTCCCTAAGTTCTTGAAAGCCTGGATTAGAGCTGATTTCAGCTCTGCATGATTATTAACTAATATTCCAACACCACCAAAATTATCAGCAACTTTCTCAAACCTTACAGAAGGATGAGGAACAACTTGGTTATTAAAATTATTTTGCTTCATATCTTGATTTTGTTTATTATCAATTCCTATTTGCAATAAGTATTAAATGGTTAATAAAATTTAAACTATGAAGAAAAAAATACCTTATTATTTTTTACTATTGAAGATAATTCCTATAAATGGCATTTTATGTTAAACTGAAGTCTCTATATCTATTTAAGATAAAGAGAAAGAGGTATCATCAAATATACAGACAACTGGTTTATTTTTATTAACACACTTAGCAGCTATGCAAAAGGGTATACTTACACCAGTAATAAGGTTACTTCCAGCACTTAAATAAGTTCTAGGTCTAATTTAATTTACTATATCTTTTGCCATACTCTAAACATTTGCTCCTTCGCAAATAAAAATAAATTCTTTTGGTAAGATGTTGAGGATTTCTCCTAAAGCTGAATAATAGCTCAGATGTTATTTTTCTTCAAATAATAGCTACCTATTCATCTATGCATTTCTGTGAATTATCTATTAAATGATTTACCACCATTAAATTTGAATTTATCTGCTATTAAATCCTATGAAATGAAATTTAAAAGTTTATAGTAGGTAAATTAATAATTAAAAATATTGAATACCTTTTAACTCAAGATAAAGGTGCCTAATTGTATCTTAAATATCACCATGAATATTTACAGTGCCTTATACAAAATAATTGAAGAAGTCTGAATCATTAAATATTTATATAATTTATGCATCTCTATTGATTTAAGGGTTCTCACCTTGATCTAGTACCCAGTTAAGACTAGTACCTACTAATAAAATCACATCTGCATTCTATATAACAAAATTTTTGGCTTGGACAACACAACAATTATGCTTATCTGATATTACTCCTTTACCTAAGGCTGTAGGTAAAAAAGGAAAATAAGTCTTGTTAATGAACTTCTTTATTTCTGTTTCTTACCCATTACATAAAGGGCCTATTTAATTTATTAGATAAAATAAATCTTCTTGTTTATAATTGAAAATAAAATTTTCTAAACAATTTCTATTTAATATGAGATCATTTTTTATGATTCAAAATATTTTTTGCATTTTCAAAAATATTTGAGATTTTAATAGGGTAGATAAGATTGATAAATAATTTGTAAATCATAATCAGTCACAGTTATTGGGAATTAAATACATTATTAGCTAATAAGAGCAATTAACTATTAATTAAATAAATTGATCAGAAACTAACTATTAGAATTAAAGTGTTAACATTCTTCTTATATAATAAAACTATTACCTATCACTACTAAAGGATTCTTGGCATTCTTTAATAGATTAGCTGCCCTTTCTATCTCATCGTTAGATGCAAAAACTATTGGATCCTATTAAATTTAAATTAGATCTGTCAATCTTTTAATAGGTACTTGTTAATCTAAGATATTTCCTGGAATCTCAATGTATACAGGCCCAGGTCTTCCAGAAAGACTGATTGTAATCGCTTTTTAAATAGTAGAGGGTATGTCTTAAACACTAGTAATCTTTATACAGCTTTTAACTAAAAATTTCTTCAACTGTTTTTTATCTACTTCTTAAAAGGTCCCCTTTGCTTAATTATAAATATCTTTACAACCAGAAATAAGTATCAAGGGCCATCCATTTACCCAAGCGTTTGATAAACCTTCCAGAATCTAACCTATATCCTTTACATTTAATATATAAAAAATGTAGAACTTATCTCATAAGAATTGTTTTTTTATTACAAAATCCTTTCCAAAAAGACAAACTCCAGGCTTGCCTGTAAGAAATCCTATAGCACCTGCTGCGTAAACTGCTCCTTTATTAGTAATAATTTAATGAATTAATTCATTTTTTTAATTTTTTTGCTTCTTTCTAATAATATACCTTTTTAACTCTTAAATCCATAATACTTCATATCATGGGCTAAAATAGCATATCCTAGTTAAAGTACTGGAGCACCTGCTACTCCAAAAAAATATTCTAATCCCTCTGCTTTGAGAGACTCTGCTACAATATTATATCCTACTTTTTTCTTGTGAGATAATGGGTTAGTATTATTGTTTTTGAAAAATATAGACATGATGCCTCCCCTTATAACTAAGTAGTAGTATTTTTAATTAATAAATTAATGATTAATTAATATTAATAGAAATAGTAATTGATTAAAAATGAGTTTATTATTATATTTAGAAAAGATATTTAAATTCAAGAGCTTTACCCCTAAATATTATCAATTTTAATGTAAATAATTACTCATTAACGCAATTATCTTAAATAATACTCTCTCATTTAATTTTTTCTGATATATTTTTAATAGATTGATAATCGTGTTTATATTAAAGTTAAAAACACGCATTATTTCTTTTATGAGGTCACATTTAACTCTCAATTACTTTATATGATTAATGTTGTGATTCCTATTTAAATCAATTCTTTCAAAAACCAACTAATTAAATAGATATCAACTATGCACGTTCCTTTGCTAAAAAGAGGTTTTCAAACTTTCTAAAGTTTGAAAATTAACTACTAAATACCTACCAACCTTCTATTAAAAATTATGAATATATGAAGGATTTTTCATATTCTGAAAACAGAAGTTTGTAGGGTATGATAGATGATAAGTAAAAGTAATAAAAGTAGATTGTTATAGGAATGAATACCTTTATTTATAAAATAATAGAAAGAAGGTAGATAGATAGATATTATATAGATTTTATTTACAGGTAGAAAGAACTAGATAAGTTAATTTTAAACTTAAAAAATTCTATCATAATTATATTTTTTATACTTTTATCAATTTATATATTTAGAGTTTATTATTTTATTTATAATAGGGATTATTAAGAATTCTTCTTAAATAATCACTCAAAGGAAAATTTAAATCAATCTATAATCATATTTAAGAATAGTATTGATAATTAGTTGAACAATTATTTCATTTTTTAGGAGTAGTGTTGATGTTTGAATGGACTCTGTTTAATGCTTCTTCATATTTAGCTTTGAGGATGACAAGTTCTTCAAGCTTGCAGTCAAGTTCTTAGTTAGTATGGAAAATTTCATTTTGGTATTTATAGGCTTAGCTACTCATAACATCATATTTATCTTATTATTAACTAGAATTTCTGAGGTGACTACTAGTATTATTGTTATTAGTAAAATTACTAATGTTATTATTAATAGAAGAATGTTAAGCCTATTCTTAAATCCCTGGGGAGACATTACTTTGGCTCATAGGATTATAATTCAAAGAAGATCCATTGTTTTATTATTACTTAGATTGAATAGCCGAAGATCTTGAAGGAGTTTATTTCATAGCTCTTAGCTTTTCTTGAGTTGGGCTTGAAGATCTTACTTAATTTTCTGATTACCTAATTGATCTATTAGGAGATTAGAAGTATTAGAGATGATTTTCAATTTCATTATTATTGCTATTGCCATAAGAAGTAGCATTTCTAGTAGAGTCAAATCTCTCATCTATCAATTAAAGGCACTACTCAAATTATTCACAATTGTTTGAGAATCTATTTTGGATTTCTCTAATGAAACTCTATTTATATTCATCAAACTAAGAACGAAGAGCTTTGGTTTCTTTCTTTAATTCTCTATATTTATTTTTCCAGTGATCCAATTCACTCGATTTCTACTTGAGAGTACGCATTTCTTCTGCCATCAACTTATTATCTTCGAATAATTCTTTATTCTTAATAAATTCATTGTTTAATTCATTTTCTTTTTTCATAATTCTTTCAGTCAAAGTTTCACATTTCATTTCATATTCCTTGATAATCTTCTACTAAGTACTATTTTATTATTAAAATAAATAATTTAGATTAAATTACAAATTTCTTATTAATTTAACTAAGTTTTAGATTAGTCTTTAAGATTTAAAAATTGTTTTTTATTGTAAAAAAATGATATTAAAAGTGAAAATTTTGATAAGATTTTAGTTAAAAGTAATATTAAGGATAGTCATTAACTATTTTATTTGTATTATTTAGGAAATAAGCAATTATATTTCAATAATTAACCATTAATTTCATTGGGGAAATAATATTTATTAAATAGAGAAGCTATAAAATTTTATTTGAAGAAAAATTCTTTTATCAAATGAGGGTTTTAATTATTTTAGTAGAACCAATATTTTATTAATTCTTTCCTAAACTATATACTACCTCTAATTATCTTTATCTTATCTAAAAGATTAATTAAGAGTCTAAAGCTAATAAATTATAGGTAAAGGAAATAATTTTAATAATAAAAGTACTTATTGGATTGTTGTCTTTCAACATTCAATTAGTTTTCTAGAGATTCCTTTTCTTATTACAGATCTTAAACTAATAACTAAGATTAATGATTTTCAAGTTATAATCTTTCTATTTCATTATGCATTTACTCATTCTCTTTTTAGAGAGGAGTGATAGAGTTTGAAAATTACTCATTAAATTCACGTTTGGCTTTCTTGACCTTTTCATCATGATCTTCTCTTTATTAAAGAATATCAGCTCTTAGTTATTAGATCTCACCAATTTGATCTTGAATCTATCCAAGCAAATTTTCTTTTTCTTGACCTAAAATACTAAGCTTTTGATCCTTATCTCTCACTTGAGATTAGAATTAGTCAATGAGAGTTTATTGATCTATAATGGTAGATTGAATTTAACTTAATTTCATGTTAGACTTTTATATTCTGCTTTAGCTGGAATTCAAGCCTGATCTCTTCATACTAGCAGAATTCTTCAAATCTTCACCATTAAAGCTCATTTCTCCGCTCTATCTTCCTCTAGATTTCTATAAATAAGACGAGTGGCGAATGTTCTAGCTGCCAATAGAATCTATTAT
Organism: Tetrahymena borealis; assembly: GCA_000260095.1. Lineage (NCBI taxonomy): Eukaryota > Ciliophora > Oligohymenophorea > Hymenostomatida > Tetrahymenidae > Tetrahymena > Tetrahymena borealis. The sequence continues at coordinate 338,579 of JH651293.1, read as the reverse complement.
TTATAAAAAATAATTGGTTTTAATTAAAGATTACAAGAGATATAAAAATCTAACTAAATTATAAATTATTATTCTAAAAATAAGGAGTGTTTATTAGTTTCTTTGATTATTAAGTTTAATTTTATTAGTGGTTTAGTTTGTTTGAATTATTTATTAAATTAGTTCATTGTAAACTTTTAATAAGGGATTATTTATAGCTTTACATTTTAATTCATAAATATCAATTAAATGGATAAATTAGCTATTAGAGAAATACTTAATGAATAAAATACCTGTAATGCTGTTCAATTTTTCGATTTCGTTTGAAAGCTCTTCATTTTCATTTTACATGTCTCTTAATTGATTAACTACCTCATTACTCTTTTCTAAATTTTCCTAATACATTTTAGTTAGTTACATGTGCTTTTAATCACTTCTATTCTACTAATCATCTTTCTATTGAATGATAGAAATCAATTTCTTGTTTTCTTCCTCAAGGATATTGACAGCATCTTTAAGTTGAGGAATAATCATTATTTATTTCAACAGTTCGTCATTTTAGTTATTCTTTGAATCTATTTTACTCTTCAAATCATTCAACTCTAAAGCTTAAAATCTATTACGGTTGTCTAATTCTAAAGCTTACTTCTTAGCACTTAACATTTCAAGCTCAATCTTATTCATTTCACCAACTCTTCTCTCCAAAGCTCTAAAATTACAAAATTATACATGAGTAATCAAATTAAAAAATGCAAAAAGATAATTTAGATAATTATTATTTAATAAAGGGTGAAGAAAATTACTTAATCTTTTCAGTTGAAATCATAAGCTCACTATTGACATTGGAAATCATACTATTGAGTTTATTAATCTCACCTTAGTAGTTATTAAATTAATTTTAAACATCACTTCTGAGCTTAGAAACTCTTTGAGGGGAATAATTAGTTCCAGGAGGGGGAGTAGAAGCTATAGCTTTGATAAGAGAACATTTGTCTTTCCATTATTATAATTCTACTTATACTAATTCAAAATTTTTTCTCATCACATCCATTTCATGCCCTATTCAATAAATGATAAAAAATAAATAAGAGAAGAGGGTTGAGAAACTCATTTTATAATTACCTAAAAGACAAACTTAATCTAAAGCATGATTAAAGCGGGATGGTGCTGATCCATTGATACTGTAAAGAGTTTGAGCAGTTGAGGGTGTGGCAATTTAAACATTTGTTGTTCTAGGAGGAGTTATAGGTAAATACGAGTTGTTTGGATATACTGATACTTATTTAACATAAGATTAAGTTTGCATAGGGTTCTTTTGAGGGGATATCACTGGCGAGTAAGAACGATTTCTCAAAGGAGATGAATCTTAGGTTAAAGAAGAATTCATTTTTTAATTTTTTAAAATTGCTCTGGATTGTTGGGGATGACTATTTGGCTACTTTTAGAAGGAAATGGAATTTTTTGCTTAATAATAGAGCTCTTTGTTATCTTACAAATATTTATGATTTTCTTTTTATTTATCCTTACTATTACTTTTTTTTTCTCAAAATGTTTGCAAATTAAAAGTATCAATTAGCTCTTAAAAACCACAAAATGAGAAGTGCTTGGCTATTATTGAAGACTAAAGAGAATATAAAAAGAGAGGAAATAATAATAAAGGAAATAATTACTTTATATTGTTTATTACTAAGATTGGCTAATAGTTTTTTAATTTTTATTTTATTTTCCAAAGATATTTTCTTAATGGATAATTTTTATTGCTAAATCAATCAAACAAAGTTTATTCATTTTGATCGCTCTTTAATTCAAATTTGATTACCTATACTGACTAAATCAACAACTATATTTACTTTACTTGCTATTGTATCTAAATATTTATTTTTTAAAAATTCTGATTTATTTAATAAAAAATGAATCTATTTATTTAATAAAAAGTGAATCAATTTATTTAATAAAAAGTGAATCGATTTATTGATATCAAAATAATAAATACAATATTAATTTACAATTAGATTTATAAATTTATTTAGAATTTGGTAATATTTATTTTTCGCTCTTATAAACAAAGAATGAAATATAATAGTTTTACATTAGCTCATATCTTAATTTTTATATTTATACATCTTATAAAAGATAATTCTAGTTATTTTAATCCAAAAATAAATTAATTTCCTGAAAATTTTATTTATTTTAATTAAACTAAATTATTCTAATATTGTGTGGATTGCAAGAAGAAAATAACAACATAACCTAGAAAAAAATTGTAATTAATAAATTTTTAACATGTACGCTATGACGTTTAAAGTAGCTTCTAAATTATTCTTATACAAATATGTAAAAATATATTGATTTAATTTTTATACATCTTAATAAAAATTAATGGTAAAATATTTTTATTTCTAACTTTTAAAACAATAATTGCCTCAACTAGTTATTGAAAATCAATTAATCTTAGTAAATTTTAGATTTACTAATCTCTTTAATACTCTGGAATATTGTATCATTTTTAGTTATTATTATCTATTAATATCCACCATATATTATAAACTAAATATTTAGTTAATAATATATTAAGTTAATAAATAAATTATTATAAATATTACTGTATTAATATAGTTAACCCATAGAGAGACTTGCATAAAGCTATACTCTAAAATAATGGAGATGTTTCTTCAATTGTAATAAAGCCCAAACTATTAATCATTAAAAATAAAATAATTAATTATCCAAAAATTAAAGTAGTTCTACTAGATATTTACTAAAATAAAATTTTGAATGTAATTATAATTAAGGGTTTTAAGATTATTAAACATAATATTGCTACTATGATATGAAGGTCAATATTAAAACATTGATTTTGATGAATTAATATCAAATTTATATAGGGCTTAAATGGATATTAATAGCAATGGTTTTTTTCTTTTTTAAATTGATGTAACATAATATTTTTTAAATACCTTTGATAAGAAATAAATTATAAATTTTTTATCAAATGACTATAAATTTAATAGTGTGGGTGGTAAAATATTAAAAAATGATAATACTGTAGGTTAAAATTGCATATCCTATTAAGTTGATTAATAAGATTACATGTAAAGACACAAAATTTATAATAAGTTTATATGTTAATTAACATGTATCGGAGAATCAATAATAGATTGATAATTTTCTTTTATTTTTCAAAAAAATGAAATGATAATTAAATTTTTTCTATATCTAATTAATGCCAATATATAATATGATAACTAATAATAAAATTATTGATTTTTCCAGAAAAAATAAAAAAATAATATTATTTTAATATGATGATTTTTAATTATTTAATCATTCAGTTGTTCAAATCAGGAAGAGGTTTCAGATCTTTTGGAAAATCGTTTTCAATGTCTTGAGTTCTATCTAATTTGCTATCATCTATTGGAATATATTTTTTTAATACAGCCATAACACCATCATAATTATTATCATATCCTTTTGTTTCTTCTAAACCTTTTCATAAATATTTTCTTAGCTTCAATCTGGCTAAATAGCCTGTTATTTGACTATTTTTTTGCAATTTATCGATATAGTTTCTTTATAACTTTTTAATGTATAATTAAATCAATTCTGCATTATTGTTTTCTACAGCCCAAATAATATAAATCCCTCCTCAATACCTGAAATTAACATCAGGATTCTGAGCTAAATAATATTTTTTTGGTTCAGTTAAATTATTTACAATGCAATATCTAAGACATCCATTAGGAAAATCTATATCATCGTCACTAACTTTTTCATCACTATTATCACACTCATCCACTTCTTCTTTTACTTTATTTTCTTTTTTCAAATTTTCTTAGTTTTACATTTTTTCTTATTAAAATTAATGATTATATTATTCTTCTTTCTTTCTTAATAATTAAATATATTTCTTTATCACAAATTTAAATAATAATTTTCTTAGTGTCTTGCTTATATTTTGTTTCTTTAAAAACTCAAATGTTGTTGAATAAAAAACAAAAAAATAATTTTCTTGAATATAATTAATAAAAAAATATCTATCTTTATCTTGCTAACAAAAACAAATAAATCTTTTGCTAATACCTTACTTCTACCTGAATGAATCAGAGTTCCTTGAAGATTTAACTACTAGATTTAAATGAAGAAATCACAGATATCAAGGTTAATGACCTTGAAGACGAAAAATTTGTTAAAAACGTAGATAAGGATGTAAATAATTTATCAATGATTCCAGAGACTAGAATAGAAAGAACATTTTCTATGCAGAACATTGACCAAATAAGAAAAATATTTGATCAGCAATTAAAAAACAATATATTAAAAAAAAGTAAGATTGAGTAATTTTAGAAGGTCATTAAAGTTTGGAAAAAGAATATGGTGAACAATTAATTAAAATTGATGAGATTGCTTTTAAATAACTTACTAAATTCCAATAATACCCTGCACAAATAATTTGAAACTTTTAAAGAATACTTAGAGAATTAAAAACATTTAGCAAGTATTTCACACAAATTATATTTTGAAGACATCTATATATTCTCATTTAATAGTGTTAAATGTTTTGGAATGCTCAACTTTATTTTTATGAATGAACATTAATTAAAGGAATTAAAACTTGTTTAAGTCGATGAAACCATAAAGACAAAAAATACAAATAATATAGTTTCAGAGAATCTCATTCTGCTTCCAATAGAAATCCTAAATTTTTTAAATCCATTTAATACTTAAAAAGGAAAACAAAAAAACTGTTTTAGTTGATATTATTGCTCAGTCAAACAATCTTTAAGTTAAGTTTACAAATAAATTACCAGAGATACATACAATCGTTTTATTCAAAAATAATTCTCAAGAATTTTTTATCATTGATCCTTAGAATTCCTAATTTAGTTGTCACATCACTAATAAAATAAATACTTTGCTAATTTCAATATATCTGAATGAAAAATCATTAAATTTTAAGATTCCTCAAAAAAAACAGAAATTTATAAACAAAAAGATTCAAAAAATGTTGGAAAAAAAGGAAATCAATTGAGAGATTGTGTTGACATAGGAGCAAAAATTTGCTTAGAGTTCAATTTAATTTATGATTTAAATACTATAAATGAAGATCAATTGTAAGTTTTATAATTCTTCAATAGGATTTCTAATCTAAAAAACCTCGTCACTAAGGATTATCCTTCAAGATTAAAATAGTCATCTGACTAAAATATTAAAAAGATGAGCAGTTTGTGTTTATCATAAGTTGAATCAGCATTGTGATAATATATTCAATCATTTTTTGAATAATAAAAGTAAATAATAATCATAAAATATTACTGAGTTAATAAATAATATTTATTAAGAGCTTTTAAAAGACTATTAGGACATTAACGATTAAATTGAGATCTTGAATAATTTATTAATGATACAATTTCAAATAGAATCAGACTTTCAAAAAATCTTAAACTAAATACTCATTAGATACAAAAAAATCAAAAATAATTGCTTTGTATTAATAATTTAATCTTAAAAATGTATAACCAGTTTGATGAAAACGTTGAAAGACTAAAAATTAATGATCCCTACTATCATTTTATTATGGCCTAAGGGTTTTAAAAATATCAACCTCGATAATTACCCCCGATTAAATTAGAAACTTTATGGTAGTTATTTATGATATTTTATTGAAAAAATTAAGGTATTTATATTAATAATTTATAATTTTAGATGTAAATTTAAAATTCAAACTAAAGTTCTAAATAAAAATTACAAATAAAATAATATATTTCCTTTTATATAATTCAATCTGAAAAAAAATCTAAGTTTAAAGTTTAGGTTCAGAATTAAATTACTTAATTAATATATAAATAAATTAAACTTCTATTGGATTTTATGAAAATTAAATAAATTTTAGGATAATTAACAAAGAATTATTACATTTTAATTACAAATAAAATTGTTTTCATATAAATTCTATTGAATCATATTGATTAAATAAGCAAAAACCAGGACAATAATACTTTCCCTTTTCAAATGCAAATTCCATTGAAAATTTATCATTAATAGTAGTATTTTCAAATAAAATATTTTCTTGTTCAATAGTGATTTTAATAATATCATTAGATTTAAAATTAAAGGATATCTTTTTCTTATTTTAATTTTCTGAGAGTAATGACCAAGAATACCCATTTTATGATATAACATAGCAAAACCTATCACTATATAATCCAGTAAATTTGAAATTTTTTAATAAAAGCTAATTTTTATCTATTATGCCAATTCCTATCCACTATTAAAGATTACTTACCTTTATTGTGAATGATTATCCTATATGCTCTTCGGTTAAAGGTATATCAAAAAAACTAAAATTATAACCTTGCATTTAGCTCACCTTTTATCCCTCTATCCTAATATCATATTAATTAGATTATATTTACTTTTATTGTAATTTAATTTTAATTCTATCTGATAATGACATTTAAATTACATCAATATGTTATTTAAGTATCTGATTTAAAGACTAAAAAATTTCTGTCTAAGAATCTATTAATTTTTATTTTTATCCTCTTAATAAATTGTTATAAATATCTTGTATATATTTCTCATAATTTAAATTAAGAGTTATTATTTATGTTTACTATTAATTATCTAGCTTTTTTATTTTTTAATGTAGTCTATGAGTCATTATGTGATCTATTAATATTTATTGATTGTCTACTTTTGTTTCATCATTATCGAAAAAACTTTCTAAGCTATTGCATACAGCATCAAAAAATACATCAAATTAATTTAAATTTAACTTTCTTTTGTAGATTTCGTATTGATTTATCATGCTTTCTATTTTAGTAGTATTTTCCTCTATTTTATTCTTCGCATTTTATATTATTTTTACTAACTCTTAATCTTAATTGTGACTATAATTCTTTAAGATTTCTCTGAGCTTTTCTTTTTCAATTATTTCATTATAAATTTTCATTAAATCCTCTATTTAAATTTCTGATGCAACTTAAAGAATTTTTTTCTCAATTTACTAAATTTTTTAAGTCAATTTCACTCTGATATTTAAAAAATATTCTATAATTTATTCTACTCTTGTTTTAGAATGAAAGCTATTGATGTATATTTCATCACAAATATCAGCAAATTAGTTAATTAAAGATGGATTTTTAAGTAGAGGCCAATTTGCTATCATTGTATAAGGATCATCTGAATGGATTTCTTCTATGAATAAAAGTTTGTTATTTACATCATTATTAGATAAGGCACAATATTAGCATAAAGCCTATGCCTAATTCTTCTCAATATTGAATTAAAAAAATGTTGCATTTTTATAAAAATGTTAGCAACATTTTATTCTATTTTATCTATTCTCAACTTCTTGCATTTTTTGTTGATTTCCTTTTCTTAATTTTTTTATTATTATTTTTCATTAAATAAAAAATTTATTATTTGCTTATACCTTTTAGAAGATATTAATTAAATTCATATGGAACATACTAACTTTATAACAAGATAAAAATTGAGTAAAAATTTACTAATATTATTGCTATATATTAATTAATATATTATTAAATTGCTTTTATTATTTTTATTCTATATTAAGTCCTTCTTGTAGTTAAATAAAGTTTCCTAAAAATCTAAATATTTTTCAAAAAAGTTTAATTTTTCACCAACTTTAATTGTAAATATTTTGAATTTCTCCTATCTTCTTCTTATATTAATAAATTAAGAGAAAATCGAGGATATAATTCTTTAGCTTTTATTTATTTATAATAACTTACTAGATTGCATAGTAAATTGATTGATAGGATGTATATATTTCAAGTTATATTTAATTTAAAGTAATAACAATTTTAAGATTAATTTACAATATAATTTGATATATATTAGATTTCATTAATGAAATTAGAATTATCATTTGATAGAATTGCAAAGAAATAAAGTGGATATACTGCAAATAAAAATAATAATCTAAATAAAATATACTCAAATTAAAATTCATTTTTACTTCATTTAAATTAAAAATTTTTAAATAAACTAACTATAATTTGACTTTTAGATTTTCACCAATAAGCATATTTGAAGAACCATTTAAATTTTCTACAGAATAGCTTTCTAGTTTCATCCCAAAATAACAATGTCATACTAAATGGGAACGCTGGCACACCAAACATCCAAATTTCGAAAGGTCTTGCACCAAATACTTCTTAAACACCTGGAACATACAGTAAAAAGCATGTTAAAGCTGTTTCAAAAATTACACCATGTATCATAACCTTATTAAAACTAGAAGTAGCGAAGCTCATTTTTCTGCTCTTGCATGCAAAGATATTAGACCATTATACTGAAACTACACCTACAAAAAAAGCAGTTTATGCCCATTTAATGGCTTCAGTGCTATAACAAGCAGTTTAGTCTGTAACAGGAGAGTAAGTTCTATCAGAGCTTATATCACAATAGCTCCATTTTACAGCAGGTTCCCATGCTCCAGTTTATTCATTACAATTCAATAGAGATTTTCTTAAATCATAATTACCATCTGATAATAATTGCCAATCAATATCTTTCTTAATTTTTTCAGCTTTGTCTCTATTGATTCTACAATCATATTAGTTACCAGTTGCCTCATATAAAGCTTTGTTAAAATAAGGATCTTATTATTTTGTAATAGGATTAAAATTGCTGAAATCATCTTTATAAGGCTTATATCCACTTGTATTAGCAAGACCAAAAAGTTCTTTAACAGGAAAGCCAAAGAAGTTAAAGATCGTATAATAGCCAAGGAAACCAGCAGCACTAGCCATCTAACCCATCTAAAAATAGCTAATTGTTACTAATTTGAGAGAACACAAATGTTCTGTTTTCTTTCTAGGTTTTCTGGTCATAATATCTAATTCTGCTTCTTCATAAGCTAAAGATATTGCAGGCCAAATATCAGTACCAGCTTATAACACGATCATGTAAATGCTGGACATTGGCAGTGGAAGCAAAAAAATAATGAATGCCAAGAAGGGAACTATTTCAGTCATATTTGAAGTCAAAAGATACACTACGGATTTCTTTAAGTTATCAAAGATTTTTCTACCTTCTTCAACCCCAAGAACAATTGAAGCAAAATCATCATCAAGCAATACCATATCAGCTGCATCCTTAGTAACATCACTACCAGATAAGTTCATTGAAACTCCAATATCTGCTTTTTTGATAGCTGGTGAATCATTAACACCATCACCTGTAGCAGCTACTATAAAGTTTTCTTTTTAACAAGCATCTACAATTTATAGCTTTTAAGCAGGAGTAGTTCTAGCAAAAACACAAAAAGGTTTTTTTACCCATTAACGAAGGTAATAATCAGGATACTCTCTCTTTTCGGTTAATGATTTTTCAAAAGATTCCAGAATTCTTTCGCCATGAACAATAATGGCATCACATTATTCACTAGCAGTGAACCAATCAAGATCTGGATTTTATTCCATTAAATCTTCATTAGTAATTATATCTCTAGGAACGATGTTAACTTCTTTTGCAATAGCAGCTGCGGTAGGAGGTTAATCTCCAGTAACCATGATAACTTTAATACCAGCTGATCTGCACTCAAGGATAGCTACAGGAACTCGAGGTTTGGGGGGATCATTAAGGGAAACCAAACCACAGAATTGAAATTTTGAGAGTTAGAATGTAAACTTTGAAGGTGTTTATACATAAAAATGTGATCCTTATGGGTATTAACTTGCTGGTAGATGTAGCTTAGCAAAACCTAAAACTCTTTCCCCAGATTTACCAAATCTTAAATTCACTTTTTTAAATTTAGTTTACAATGAAAAATCAATCTCCTTTGGCTAACCATTATCTATAATTGATGAGCAAAAACCCCAAATTTTTTCAGGAGCACCTTTAATATAAACAGTATAATGACTGTTTTCAGTAGGTTCTTCAACAACTGTTAAAGCATATTTATATTATGAACTAAAAGGCATCTTGCTGAGAGTACCGTCTGGATTTCTGACAACATTAAATCTATTCCTCAATTTATTAACATCACTAATAGATTAATAAAATCTAATTAACCCTGTTTCGGTTGCATCACCAATAACAGGGCATTTCATATAATCAATATTAGTCCTATCTTATAATTACGATAAATCAAAGACAGCATCACTTGATAAGATAGCTGCTTACTATAATAATTTAAAATCTGGGTCGTTTACATCGTAATCTGGCATTTATCCTTTTTCTAAATGTTTTAAATTTTTTATTTCATAAACATTATCTTTAATCCAAAGATGTTTAGCAGTCATAACATTTTAAGTTAAAGTGCCCGTTTTATCAGTGCAAATACAAGAAGTAGAACCTAGAGTTTCAACAGCTTCTAAATTCTTAACAAGAACTTACTTTCTTGCAAGATTCTTTGCAGTAATAGACAGACTAATGGTAATACAACCCAATAAACCTTCTGGTACATTTGCAACAAGGATTCCAATACCAAAAACAATGCAAGACATGATGGGGAAACCAATGACTAAATATGCCAATAAGAAAAAAAGAATACCTAAAACAAATGCGAAAACTGTAATCATGTAGACAAATCTATCAAGCTCAGCACGTAAGGGAGTCTTAATCTTCTTTTCGCCTGAGGACAAATCTGCTATTTGACCTAAAGTTGTTTTATCACCAGTACATATTACTACACCTTTACCTTATCCCTCTTTACAAAGTGTGCCAAAAAAAGCTAAATTTGTAGTTTCCAAGTAGTTCTCTGGGTGAGAGCATTCTACTGTCCTTAATTGAGGCTCACTTTCTCCTGTAAGGGCTGAATTATCTACTTTCATTTCATTAGATTCCAAAATACGAATATCGGCTGGGATTTTTTCTCCTGCTTTAATTACTACAATATCACCTATCACTAACTTAACAGAATCTATTATTCTTTATTCACCTTCTCTAATAACTGTACATTTCTAAGGCAGAAAGTTCTTGAATGAATTCATAAGAGCTTCGCTCTTAGCATTTTGTTGGTATGTTATACCTCCAGTTAAAAAAATAACAAATAAAAGTACTACTGCAAGAAAAAGATTAGATTTGTCATCAGGAGTCAAACCATATGCAAGGAAACATAAGGCTGCGCTTACCCAAAGCATGATAGCAAAACCATTTGTAAGCTCCTACAAAAGTTTAACCCAACCAGGCGTTTTTTACTTCTCTGTTAACTTGTTTTCTCCATACTAATCCAGTAGATCATCTGCCTATTATTAAAACAAACCACCTTAAAAATTTGTTTTTAATTTATCACTTAATTCATTAAGAGAAATTTTGTGATCAATTTTTTAAGCAAATTCTTTTTTAGATTTCTCAGTCTTATCATTAATGCCATGGGAAAGTGGTCTTATATGCTAGGATGCTTAGAGAGGCATTTCTTATTCGGTTTTAATAGAATCATTTTCTTCACATCCAACAATAGAATTTGTATGTAAAGGCCGATCATTAGCCTCCTAAAATCCCAAAGCAGCCTCAATTACTGGCTTAGCGCTCTTATATTAATTCATTGAATTATTTAAGTTGATAGATTACTTCAACTCTTCATATTTACGGACCACAGCAGATATAGTTGATCTATTTAGTGAGGAATCTATGCTCTCATTCAAGTCTTAATGTTCATGCCTACTATTATGACTGTGGTTTTCCTATCCTCTAGACTAATTCATCATCATTTATTTTACTATTTTAGTTTAAAAGTTATTTAAATTGATTTATTATCTTAACTCAATATTATAAATTAATTGATTGTTGAGGGATGGGACTTTTTTGATCAGATAACTAGGTTAACTTCTCAAACTTCGTGTAAATTTAATATTTTACATTTACAATTTAATTAAAAAGCCAATTTATACACTATTCTATTCTATTATAGTATAGCATAGTATTTATTATCTTTTAGTGAGAATATTATTCCCTACTCAAATAATAATATGTTTACCTATTAAACAACTATTTAAAACCAATTACAGAAAAAAAATTATTCTCTAATCCTCATAAATCATAAAGAAAAAATTGTAGATGGTAGGGTTATTTTAACTTTTTATATCAATTTATAATTTTCCTTAACTTTTTCTATCAATTTACATTTCTGTAAGTAACAAAATATGATATCTTTAATTTTAAAAATAAGAGTTCTATTATGAAGTAAGGGTAAAGAAAATAACTATAATAAGTGTAATCTAATATTTTCTAAATATTCTGTCATAAAATAAGAGAGATTATGATATTTTATGAAGCAAAACAATACAAAGAGAGTGGCTAAGTAGTAAACTCCATACAAAAAATTTATTTGATATTAAATCAATTTTGAAAGTATGTAATTTTTCAGATATGACAAAATCAAAGTGATATAATAAGTGATGGTAAGAGATACAAAAAACATTCTTAATAGTATAAATTTTTAAAATAGAAATGGACAATATGTAGAAATATAACAAGAAATCCTAGGTAAATACTTTGCGTTATAAAACTTTAACCATATTTGAATTCTTAAGCACTAAATAGTTATTTTTCATTGTGTATATTTAAATTTTCATATATTTTACATATTAATCCTTTATTCCCTTATATTTTCAATTATCTATAAATCATTTTTGAATAATAACCAAAAAAACTTATACCATTTATTCCTCTTTCATTTTTCGCACATTTTTATTTTATTCCTTTGTACATGTTAGCTTTTATAATCATATCTTCTACATTTTACCAGTTCGATTGTAAAGAACATTTGAAAAATTTTTAGAAGATGTTGCGTTTGGTAAATAGATTTTTAAATATATTCAAGTATATTTTACCCCGGATTATTACAGCTTTTTGTTGTTAAATTTATTTGTAATTTGACTGGATGATAATTTAATAAGTGTAAATTCAAATTATTACAGTAATAATTAGCCTTTTTCATAAAAAATAAAAATAAGATGAGATAAGTAATAATATAATATATATTTTTTTTTTCATTTCTTGTTACAGAATCTATATCAAAATCAATTATCTGAGCTTATAGCTCTCTGGGTAAACAATCATCAATTGATTTATAAATTATATAAAATTAAAATTTTTAGATTGTAAATTAGTGAGAAAGTAGCTTTTAAGTCTTTTATTGTTATTATGTATGAACATTTTAGAATAGAGTGGAATATTTCAAATTTAAAAAATTTAAACTTTATTTAGATTACAATTTTTTTAATTGGAGTTAAATTAAGTAAAATATTTATTTTTTGAAGTATTTTTAACTTTAATTTTAATAGACATAGGTAATTTCATCATCTAATGTAATTAAAATAACAGTATTGTGTTCTTTATCATCTATTTAAATTTTTACCTACTTATTTAGCCTCCATCCTTTTAATTTTGAAATTTCAATTCATATTTTTTTTCAAAGGTTCAGAATTAGTGATTTAGAGTTTGAGTATTAATTACTAAAAATGATTAGTAAACTTTTTACATTTTTAATCCTATCAGTAAATAATTTAAATCTAATTACTCTTTGTTAGAAATATTGCTCCCCATTTGTGTCCTATTAATAGATTCTGAACAATATTAATTTGATATTTATTAAACTCTAAAAATAGTAATTTACTAATTTTAGAAACTTAAGAATTGGAGTTTTTCTTTTTAATTTAATATTGATTTATCTAAACGAAGAAAACGAAGAGATATATGAATAAACATATTAAAATAAAAGGAACTCTATACTTATTAATTATTGAAAGAAAAGTAGATTTTATTTATCCCATTTCATAAATAGATCGATCTGCAAAACTTTTTATAAATAATATTTTCAAAAAAAGATTTAAATTACTAGAATTTGGTAAAAGTAATATATTTGTTTTTTTTAACATAAAAGAAAATAATTATTAATTATCTTTATTATTATTGAATTTTTATGTGGTGGTGTTAACAAAATCTAAAGTAATGTTTTATTTATTAGAAGCATAACATAAAACAGATAAAAATATTGATAAATTATAAAATAAACTTAGAAAGCAAATATATACATTCTTTCACTTATAATTATTACAATCAATGACTAAAAACAAATTTTACTAATCTTGTATTTTTTCTCACTCTTTTTTTAAAGTTCTCAACATCTTCAAACTCACTGTAGTTCCATCTTTTTTAAAAATATAATTTAGAAATAAACCAATTTAAATGAATATATTTAGTGATACTAAAAATTTAAGTAAAATGAATAGAGATGCTTGCAAGAGGTTATTTAATTAGCAAGATGAACTAAATTTCGTGATTATTAGCTAGTATAACTTTATTGATAATAATTAATATTTTTTTTTTAAATTTTTAAATAGTAAATAAGATATTTTACTAAAGATGAAGTTTTAAGGAATTTAGTTATTAGAGCTATGATATCTTAGATGAAAGGCTTTATACAAAATCATCTTCGCATTGATTATCTCTATATATTATTGATTGAAAGATAAATAAAGAGTTAAATGAAAAATATGATTACCTCAGTTCTAAGTTTAAATATTTTAAATTTCTTAATTCACTCAATTAGTTACCTAAATTTATAACTCCTTAATGATTTAGCATTGTTCTTCTGTTAATTTTATTTTATTATAAATATAAAAAGTTTTCCTGAATGTTTTTACATTAAAGTGAGCTCTAATCTTTATAGCTGTTAAAGCTTAGCTATTCCTAATCCTAAACTCTCCAAACCATTTTATCTTATTGCATTTTCTCTTCAAAAAAAATAAATACAATTTGATAAAATTAAATGCTTATGTAATGTTACGACAAGTCAATTTTAAGACCCTTTAACTTAAGGAGTAGTGGTAATTGGGCTGCGAATTAGTCAATTAGGTTGGAATCTAGTGAGGTAAACCTTTTCAGTTCATATTTTTTTAATCATAAAAAAATTATAAAGTAAATTGTAAAAATTTTACTAGAGTTCCAATACTAGGAATTCAAGATTGTCACATTGAGATATTCCTTAAATAATACTAACTAATCCTCTATTTGAAAGATTGTTTGCCCTATGATATTTTCAGGAATATATAGTTTATAAAAATTAAAAATTTAAAGATTATATCATTCTATTAGTCAAAATAAGTACGATAGATTTAGAGATAGGCTAGTCAGAGCACAGAATTTGTTAATGATTTTTCCTATTGAAGTTAAGGTTTATTCTTCAAGTTTACAAGCTCTATTAATTAAATAATAAAAATATAAAAAATAGGTAAAAAAATAATGAAATTTACCTTAAATTTAAGATTAGTTATTTCAGATTTTATTATTACCCTCTACTTAGTTTTTCTAGTAATCCTTAAATTCCTGCTTCTTCGATCGAGTTATTACTTATTATAAATAAATTTTAATATCTTTATAATATTTAATATAAAATATCTTACTATAAACTCAAATCCAGCTTCTGTAAAAGCTTAAGTTTAGATATTTTCCAGCCTAACTCACCAAGAGATTCATTGTTAAATTTGGATGATCTTAATTTAAATTAATAATAAATTTAATATTGATTGGTCTATTCATTTATAATTTACCCAATAGAAAGTTGAAGATAGTTAAGATATTCAAATGCAGATATATTTTCAGCTAACTCAATAAGTGTTTAAGATGTGATGCTATTGTTACTATTGATAGAATTTATTTAGATTTAAAGTGGTATTATCAGTGAATTTTTTTCAGATAATTTATAAATATAAGTCAATAAAATAAGTATACTCTAGTAATAAATTGAGGATTTAGAGATGTTAGCATTATCCTAATTCATTAAATAAAGAATGAAATTCCTATGGAGTTAATCTTTTCTGGCTGTTTATATTAAAGAAAAAAAACTTTAAATAGTTTAGTAAATATTTCTATTAAAAATTAACTTTTGGTTTATGAATAATTCTTCAATTGCTTATTTTTGCTCATTGCTTAAGTCTTTCAACTTTTGATATAAAGATATTAAATTTTGTGAAGGAAAGAAATAAAATCAGTTTTTTTACATCTTATAATGAATTTATTTTCATTTTTTATTTGGTTTTACTTTTTATTGATTTTTCTTACTTTGAGATTTATTAAATTTTGATACAAATTCTGCTTGACAATTAATTTTCTTCTATGAGTGATTGTAAATAAATGATTTGGTTTTAATTTTATTATCTAAATAACAGAATTATTGAAAGTAACAATAATCTTCTATTAATTAAAAAATCTTTGCTTCTTATCTTAATTTCTTATCATTACACTTAAAAGCTAAGAAGAATAAGTTTTTGAATAAAAAATAAGATGGAAAAAATAAAAAAGGTTAATAAAAAAAGATTCTCCACCATTTATCAATAAAATTTATAACATTGTAAGTAATATTGATTATTATCTTGACCCACTATTTTATTATTATTTAATATTTATCAATCCTCATTGGATTCTATTCTAATTAAGATAATAAAAGATATATTCGTTGATCAATTTGAAATATCTAAAAAGATTAAATGAATGTATATAATTTTGATATAAAAATATCACAATTTATTGATATTTTCACAAATAATACTATTTGACATGAAAATAAAATTGCTTAATATTTACATTTTTATGAATTTTTCATTTTTATTTACAATTTGAATTGGGTAGAACATCAAAAATTATAATCAAAGAATATAATTCAATAGATATATATAAACAATATTTTTTATAGATTTATTTCATTATTCACCAGTAAGTATATTTGAAGAACCATTTAAATTTTCTACAGAATAACTTTCTAGTTTCATCCCAGAATAATAGCGTCATACTAAAAGGGAACGCTGGCACACCAAACATCCAAATTTCAAATGGTCTGGCACCAAATACTTCTTAGACACCAGGGACATACAGTAAAAAGCAAGTTAAGGCTGTTTCAAAAATAATACCTTAAATCATTACTCTATTAAAATTAGAAGTAGTGAAACTCATCTTTCTGCTCTTACATGCAAAAATATTAGACCATTAAACTGAAACAACACCTACAAAGAAAGCTGTTTATGCCCATTTAACAGCTTCAGTGTTGTAACAAGCAGTCTAGTCAGTAACAGGGGAGTAAGTTCTATCAGAATCTATATCACAATAGCTCCACTTTACAGCAGGCTCCCAAGCACCTGTTTCTTCGTTACAGTTCAATAGAGATTTTCTTAAATCATAATTACCATCAGAAAGTAATTACCAGTCTATATCTTCCTTTAGTTTTTCAGCTTTGTCTCTATTGACTCTACAATCATACTAGTTACCAGTAGCCTCATATAAAGCTCTATTAAAAGTAGGGTCTAATTGATTTGTAAAAGGGTTAAGGTGGGTATTGAAATCATTTTTATAAGGTTTATATCCACTTGTATTAGCTAGACCAAAAAGTTCTAATACTGGGAATCCAAAGAAGTTAAAGATTGTATAATAACCAAGGAAACCAGCAGCACTAGCCATCTAACCCATCTAGAAATAACCAACGGTTACTAGTTTGAGAGAGCATAAATGTTCTGTTTTCTTTCTAGGTCTTCTTGTCATTACATCTAATTCAGCTTCTTCATAAGCTAAAGAAATGGCAGGCCAAATATCAGTACCAACTTGTAAAACAAGCATATAAATACTTGATAAGGGTAATGGAAGTAGGAAAATAATGAAAGCCAAGAAGGGAACAATTTCAGTCATATTTGATGTTAAAAGATAAACAACAGATTTCTTTAAATTATCAAAAATCTTTCTACCTTCCTCAACACCAAGTACAATTGAAGCAAAATCATCATCAAGGAGAATCATATCAGCAGCATCTTTTGTAACATCACTACCTGAAAAATTCATTGAAATACCAATATCTGCTTTCTTGATAGCAGGTGAGTCATTTACACCATCACCAGTGGCAGCAACAATGTATCCTTCCTTTTAGCAAGCATCAACGATTTATAATTTCTATGCTGGGGTAGTTCTAGCAAAGACACAAAAGCGTTTATTAACCCATTAACGTAAGTAGTAATCAGTAGTACTTCTCTTTTCAATAATAGATTTTTCAAAAGATTCAAGAATTCTATCACCATGTACTATAATAGCATCACATTATTCACTAGCTGAGAACCAATCGAGATCTGGATTTTATTCCATAATGTCTTCATTAGTAATTATATCTCTGGGAATAATATTGACTTCTTTAGCAATAGCAGCTGCAGTGGGAGGTTAATCACCAGTAACCATAATAACTTTAATACCAGCAGATCTGCATTCAAGAATAGCAGAAGGGACTCTAGGTTTAGGAGGATCATTGAGGGAAATCAAACCACAAAATTAGAACTTAGCGAGTTAGAAAGTAAATTTTGATAAAGAAGAAACATAGAAGTGAGATCCTTTAGGGAATTAAGAAGCAGGAAGAAGAAGTTTAGCAAAACCTAAAACTCTTTCTCCATTCTTTCCGAAATCTAAATTAACCTTCTTAAACTTCTTCTACCACTCAGTATCTATTATATCAGCTTAATTATTACAAGTAATAGTAGAACAATAACTCCAAATTTTTTCGGGAGCACCTTTCATGTAAACAGTGTAATGACTATTTTCATTTTCTTCTTCAACAACAGTTAAAGCAAATTTAACTTAGGAGTTGAAAGGCATTTTACTTTGGGTACCATCTGGGTTTCTCACTACAGAGAATCTTTCTCTGAACTCCTTAACATCGTTGATAGGTTAAAAGAATCTAATAATACCAGTTTCAGTGGCATCACCTATAACAGGGCATTTAAGGTAATCAACATTGTTTTAATCTGATAAACTTGAAGTGTCAAAAGTGGCATCACTTGAAATCATTGCTGCTTATTAAAGCTATTTGAAATCAGGGTCGTTAATGTCATATTCAAGCTACTCTCCTTATTCTGTAAGAAGAATATTTTTAGTTGTATAAACACGATCCTTTATCCAAAGATGTTTAACAGTCATGACATTTTAAGTTAAAGTACCTGTTTTGTCAGAACAAATACAAGAGGTAGAGCCAAGAGTTTCTACAGCTTCTAAATTCTTAACAAGTACATGTTTTCTTGCAAGATTCTTAGCAGTAATAGCCAAACTAATAGTAATACAACCCAATAAACCTTCAGGAACGTTAGCAACAAGAATACCAATTCCAAAAACAATACAAGACATGATAGGGAAACCAATGACTAAGTAAGCTAGCAAGAAGAAAAGAATACCTAAGATGAAAGCAAATACTGTGATCATGTAGACAAATCTATCAAGCTCAGCACGTAAGGGAGTCTTAACCTTCTTTTCACCTGAGGATAAATCTGCAATTTAACCTAAAGTAGTTTTATCACCAGTGCTAATAACCAAGGCCTTGGCTGTTCCTTCCTTACAAAGTGTACCAAAGAAAGCAATATTTGAGGTTTCAAGATAGTTATCAGGGTGAGAGCATTCAACAGTTCTAAGAACAGCTTCACTTTCACCAGTAAGGGCAGAATTATCTACCTTCATTTCATTGGATTCTAAAATACGAACATCAGCTGGGATTTTTTCACCTGCTTTTATTAAAACTATATCACCTATAACTAATTTGATAGAATCTATAATTTTAAGTGAGCTGTCTCTAATTACAGCACACTTCTAAGGTAGGAAATTCTTAAAAGAATTCATCAGAGCTTCGCTCTTAGCATTTTATTGGTAAGTAATACCAGCAGTTAAGAAAATAACTATCAAAAGTACAATAGCAAGATAAAGATTAGATAGGTCATCAGGAGTCAAACCGAAGGCTAGGAAACAAAGACCAGCACTAACCCAAAGCATGATTGCAAAACCATTGGTAAGTTCTATCAAAAGCTTAACCCATCCTGGGGTCTTTGCCTTCTCCGTGAGCTTATTTTCACCATACTTTGAAATCAATTCCTCTGCTTACTTTTGACTCAAACCTTTTTCAAAATCTACTTAGTACTTTTATTTTAATTCTTCAAGAGAAATTCTATGGTCTGCCTTAGTGGCTAAATCTTACTTAGTCCTTTCATTCTTTTGTTCATTAGTATTTTCTGCCTACTAAGGAGGATTATGATGAACCTAAACTTAGAAGGGAATTTCTTATTCAGTCTTCACTGTATCATCTTAACCATAAGTAACAATAGAATTCATATGGGCAGGTTTATCACAAGGTTCCTCATAGATATTACCCTTTTCTCTGTATTTCTTGATTTGGTTCAAAGAATTATTGATGGTAATGGATTGCCTAAGTTCTTCAAATTTACGAACGTATGCAGATCTCACAGACTTGTTAAGAGATGAATCAACACTCTCGTTGAGCTCAGGATTCATTTTAAAAATTTGTGTTATTTTCTTCTTTTATCAATCTAAACAATAATTGAACTTTTTAATGAATATTCATTATATCAGGAAAATTTTTTGAATTTTATTATAACAAAATTTTGATTTATTGAGATTGGAAATTAATTTTAATTTATAATAAGCTGAATTTAATAGATAGGAATCTTTAATGAAATAGAAGAATCATAATTAATGTATTATCTATCCTTTATGATAAAAATTTAAATTTACTAGTCATTTTCCAAATATAAATTTATTCGTATGATTGATATATCGATTACATGAAAATTTCAGGAATAATACAGTTACTACCACAGGTTTATCAAATGTTATACTTGGATTAATCTTACAAATAAAAATAATGTTATCAAAGCAATTCATTACTTCAGAGTATATTTTTTAAACAAATCCTGTTAATTAGCTGCTCATTATATTATATTATATTTTGCCAAGAAATACTTTGTGAAAAAAAAACCTATTTTCTATATTTTTTCCTAATATATTTGGCTTTTGACTCTCTTTTTTTCTCATAAATACTTTTAATTTTGAGATATTATTTGTACTGAATGAATAATCACTTAGTATTAAGCAATATTTTTAAGTATGTAATCTTAGCACTTTCTTTACATATTAATCTTACTTGTCTCATCTATTTACACTTTTTTGCAATTAAATGAGGTAAAATACTAATAAATTTAACTTTTTAGTGAAGTTTGACTAAGCATTGTTAATTTGAAGGCATAAAAGCACGTATTTCGAAGATATATTTTGCATAAATTATGGATGGTTTGAAAAGTATTAGTGAGATAGATTGAATATTTATCTAACTAAGAAAAATAAATTTGAAGAATAGTAGTTTTTCTTGCTTTTATCTTTCGTAAAAAAGCTAAAGCCTTATTTTTTTAAAAATGAACAATCAATAAGCAATTTAGATTGTGATTTTTTGGAAAACTCTTTCCCTATTTTAAATATCTTATGCTAATATTTTTATAAACAAATATGAAAGATATTGAATCAGATGTTTTTAATGAGCTTAGCTTCATTTACAAGATCTATTTAAATAGAAGATTTCCATGATCATAAACTGTTTCCATTACTGCTAATTATCTTTTTTGTGAAGAACTATTTACCTCAGAGATTATCTAATTTGAAAGTAAATGATGCAATTGATACAATGATAAACTATTATTGCGTTACAGTAATATTTCAAGCATTAATTTGTTATACATGTTTAGAGTTTACGATTTAACCCATTGATATTACCTTCTAAATAAACACAACTACTAGTGAGAATTTTACTCTTGTATTGTACAGTCAATAGGTTCCTTACACTTAATACCTTCAATAGAATCAAAATAAGATCTGTAATCCCGGACAATATACTGGGCTTAGTATGTATCTAGAAAACGTGGTATGCAAAATTCAAATAAAAAGTAAAGATGATTAATTGGATTTGTTAATATTAAATAAGAAATCAAATATAATAAGTCAGAAAATTTATAAATTAAAAAGTGGGGAGAGATTTTCTTGTCTTATTAAAAATCTTAATTTTTTTATTGATATAATCTTTCTTATCTTAAATAGAAAAAGAGTTAAATTTAAAAATCATTTAATAAAATTGTACATCTCCTCTACCTTTATTTTGATGGTACTTTTCTATTTGTTATAGAATAGATCGAAATTCTATTAAAATTAAATATTATTTTACCTTAAAAATATTTTTGTTTGCTCATTGATTATTTTCTTTTTAACGCTTAAGAAATGGCTTATTTTTATTTTTAATAGCTAATTTCCTTTATCATTTAAAGGAATTTAACAATTTTCCTTTTGATTTATCAATTTTGGAATTTAAGACAAAAAATGGTTAAATAAATGATTATAGAGATTAAGTAATTTTCAAACAATAAAGTCTGATCAACAATAAATTAGTTTTTATGTTTTAATTACTCCTAAATTTAAGTATTGTTTCCCATAATGTGTTCTATTAATAGATTCCGATCGTAATTTAATTTAATATGTATTTAAATCCTAAAAATAGTCATATAAATTTTGATCAATTTCAAAAAAGGAGTTTTAATGTTTCTTTAATATTCCATAATCCATAAATAGAAACAAAAACCTTAATTAATACAAACAGATGTATCTTGAAAAAGAGGAATGTGGAGATAATAATTATTTAGACTTTAAATGAACTAGACTTAGTAAAATTAGCTATTATAAAATATAAAAAATATTAATAAAATACTAAATTTAATGATTGAATTTATTTAATATCTTTAATTTCAACTAATCCTCTATAAGCAATATTTAGCAATATTCCTAAATTGATAATATGAAGGAATTAAAAATATTTTTCTAAGAATAATCTACAAATAGAAAGAATAAAATGATTTAATTATGTGAAAATTGCTTTGAATTAAAATGAAGGGTTAGGCAAACCTTATTTATTCAATGATTCCAAAAATAAAAAATCAATAATTATATTTTATAGCTAGCTCAATTAATCTCTATTGTTTTAATATTAATATCTTAAAGTTCAAGTTAGCTTTTAGGAAATAATATAATAATATTATTTTAGAAGCAATAATATTGTTTAATTTAAGAAGAGAAATCTGATTACAGATATTAAGATTATAGATAGATACTATTTAAGTGTGGGGAATACATTTTCAGATAATAAAAGTTAACAAAAGTGACCATAGTTAAATTATAATAATTTAAATATAGATATAAAATTATAGTAAAAAAATAATAATAAGAATGTAAGTATGTATGTTATCATATTAATTTCATTTTTATTTTTAATTAATGATTTATCAAACAATCTAATATTATGCCTATTTTGAAAGGATAAAACCAGGGCAATATGGTGTATCAGGAGAGAAAGAATATTCTTAGCTATATTATTTTTCAGTCCTATTATTTTTAAAAACTATTTCTTTCTCCTTTATGATAATTTCTATAACATCCTAACTACAAAAACTAAAATCAACTAATTTACATTTTTTAGAACAAAGGCCTTTCATTGATATCAAATTCAATTAATTTGAGTGAGGCAGCATTGAAATATTATTGTTTTATTATATAATGAGCTATTTATCGATAATTCCTACAGCCTAAAAAGCTTAAGGATCATTATAGGTGATTTTAACTTTAAAACTCTAATTGAGGATATTTCTATTCAAATCAAAATCTATAATTCCTCCTTGTTAGTTCTCTTATTATGACTGTATTACATTATTTTTTAATGTGAGTTATCCTAGATATTCTTATTTTGTCTTTTATAGGCATTAGATTAGTTAGCTTTTTAAATTATTCTTACATAAAAGAGATTAACGTGATACTAAATTAAGAGCTTGGAATTAATTTTAATGATAATCCAAAAAATCTTTACTTTTTTCCTCTTTAATTTAATTTACCAAAATCTAATTTCTATTTTTTTACTTTCTTTAATCATTAAATTATTATTATTATAAATTATTCTTTTATATAAAAGGTGGATCCTCCTCTTTATTAAAAGGATTAAGTTAATTTTGATTAAAATTTTTTATTAAGGGAGAAATAGGTTTAATTTCTTTTTATTAAAGTTAAATGTCATTATTAAATTTTTTAATTAAGGGTTTTATTTCTAAAATGCTTGTGTCTTGATTATTATTACCACTTGATGCTTAATTAATTTATATAAATTGCATTTGTTGAGGTTAAATTCTTTAATTTTTTCTATCATCTAGAAAATTTTGAATTTATTCAGTTTCCATATTTAAATTTTATCTCATAAAATTATTTTAGCTAACTGGAATAGGTTAAATTGATTAGGGTTTTAAATTTATGTCTTGATTATTATTTCCGATTTATGGAACATTAAATTACTAAAAATTTTGCATTTACTTAGGTATCAGATTTTAATTCTATTGATCATTTTTCATTTTATCATCAAATGGTTTAAAAAATAATTGTGTATTAAAATTCAAATCATTTCTTTCATCAAATGGAGGTTATTGCAAATTAAAGTTAGGTTATTATTCATTTTATTTTATTTAATTATTTTATGGAAAGAAACCGAAATCTTTGCTATTATTTTTATTATTATAAGCATCTTAAATATAAGATGTTTATAAATTAGGATTCTAAAATGGATTGTTATTATCTATTCCAAAAAAGTTATTGGGATATTCTTAGATTGTTTAATTTCTCCTAACTTAATTAAAATTTAATGGCTTTTATATTTGAATTTATTATTACTAATCTATTAAAAAATTATTATCATTTTAATCGTTTTAATTAAAATTATTTAAATTAATATTGTTAAATAAATGAACTTTTTATGAAAGTTTATGGTTAGGATATTATTAATATAGTTTTTCAATGATTTAATCAAATTCTTAGTAAACAGTATTAAGTTCTTAATTCAGAAATTCCTCGTTAAACTTAATGAAAGTCGTATCCAATAAATTTAATTAATCTTATAAAAAGTATTAATTAACTTCTTAATTTTCTAATTGCTCTTGGAATAGAAGTAGCAGGTTATTACTATCTAATTGATCTTTATCTTTCAGACATTACTTTAACTTATCTTTTTAAGATAAATTGTTATATAGCTCAAACATGCTATTTGAAATGTCTTTATCATATTATGTGATATAGATTTTTTCTATACTTTTAATTTTAGCAATAACATTATCACATTATTTCTAAAAAAATCCTTAAATCTAATTTATATATTATTGTGGAGAGCTTGTCTGTTCATGTAATTCATCCATCCTTTTTAAAAAAGTATTAAGAAGAGATTGATCTTTCATAGGAGGCCAATTAGAGATTCTTGATTCAAATTTATCATCTAATATCTCTGAAATTGGTAGCTTAATCCATTCTTAATATTCCTAAGAGACACAGCAGGATTCACATATATACTGACAGCTGATTCCTTATTTTTCAAAAGAAAGATAAATCGCTTGTTTATTTAAATGCTTTGCGCAATAAAAATCTTTATTCTTAATATTGAGTTGATCCATTATTTCTACTTAAATTGGTAATTATCTTTTTTACTTATTAATTTATAAACAATTTGATATTAGAATATGAAATAAATTAGTTTTAGAAGCAGTTCTATCAATCTCTTAATTTAAATATTACTTTTTATTAAATAGGTGGGATAGTATTCAAAAGCTCCTTTATATCAACACATAAAAATAAATAAAACAAATCAAAACTCATTAAAAGAAATTAAAAATTTTTTATTTAAAAATCTAATTTATGTGAGATAAATAAAGTTTTATATTCAAATTATCTCATAATTAAGTAAAATATCCTGATCTATCTATCAATGTTTGTAATAAATAAACAAACAAAATTATTATTTTGTATTTTTCTAATATTAAATATTATTGAAGGTTAGTTTAATTTTTATAAATAATATTTTTAAATTAAAATAATAGTAATATATTATAAGATATATATAAATTTCAAAAAACCAAAATTATTATAAGATCTAAGGAATTATCAAAGATATGATTAATTTGTGGTTTATAATGAAATGTAAATAGAGTATAATATTTAAAATATAGAATTACATGCTTAACAATCCAATTAATTAACTAACACATTTTCAATTTAATTATGAAATTATTGGATAATACTCAAAATTCTTAAACAATTCTATACTTTTAAATAAAATGGTTAAATTTCTTATAAGCTTCACATTTTTTTATATTAGGAATTTTCATTTCTTCTTCAATTTTCTTTTCTTTAAATCTAAGATCATCCTCTAAATAATCATATAAAAGAAATGTTTTTCTATAGGGCTCTTAATGCTAGAATCTAATAAATAATAAATATGAGATGAATCTTAATTTATTCTCTTTTTGATACAATTAAATTATTAATTAGAAATTTACTCAAATAAAGGGGAATTCATTATATTTTTATTTGTTTGCTTCATTTCTTCTGTAATAACTTACTATCCTTCTAAATTATATTATTCCTAAGCTTCTTTAAATTAATTATTCAATATTATTTTTTATTCTTCTTTCATCAATAAAAATTTTTAAAATTCCTCAGACACTAGTGATTTTATTATTATAGGTTTATCATTTCTCCATGTTTAAGATTTTCTAATATCATTATACATTTTAAATTCTTTTGGGTTAAAAGATTTCTTATACCTATTTTATTTTATGTAGTTTTCTAATACTCTTTCTTCTTCTGTAAACACTATTATTAAATATTATTATTAATTTTTGAATTAAGGAAGAAAATAGTTTATTTTATTTACTTTTACTTCTTCTTGTTAATTATTAATTTTGTTAATTTTTAGAGGATTCAATGATCTTTTATCTATCTGAGAGAAATCCTGAGTTAGATTTTTTGATTCCATAGTTCAAAAATGTTTGTTAATTAGAAGTAGAATTATATCTTGTACTATTATCACTAGAATGCATTTATTTTAATTCAATAGCTTTTTTTAAATTAATGTTTTCAGTATCTATCTAAAGAATAGATTTCTTAAATGATTTTTTTGGTTGTTAATTCTTAAAGCTGCTTAGAATATTTTTTTATTAATTATCATTTTAAGCAGATTGTGTTAAATTTAAAGGCAGTGATCCAGTTCTTAGATGAGACATTATCTTAGGAGGAGCTTTAAACATTTTTTTGGGGGAATTATTACTATCGCTAACAGGAGATATTTGCTTAATTATACTAAATTCAGATTGTTTAGGAGTAGTTTCATCTAAATCTGATATTTACTATTCTCTAAATAAACTCTGTTAGCTTTTGTAATTATTTAAGAGAATAGATTGTCTATTAGGTATATTTTTCTCCTAAGTAGAAATAGTTGACTATTGCTTTTAAAATTAAAATCTATTAGGTGATAATATCCTCTATCTTAAATTAAAATCAAATGACTGGCTTCTGGAATTAGAAGAAGTAGGACTAATTGTTTTCACTAGTTCATCACAAAATAACGTGGATTATTTTAATAGTTACTAAGCCCCGGCAGTTTATTATATTTTTTTAATCACATTTGATGTGTATTCTTAATTACCTAACCTATTCTACTTATTAAATTTTCTCATCTAAGACTTTGTTAGCATCCAGCTCAATAATCCTTTTTCATTAATATCCTTAATTATTTCATCTACTTATTATCTATTCTTTTAAGGGGTAGAAGGTACAGGCAGTTAGGGGAATTTCTTGAGATTTGTTAGGATCTAAAATTTTTTTTCTTAAGCTTTCACTTTTGCATTCTAATGCAGTTTATCAAGTAGATAATCATCAGAGTCAAAATTTGGTTAATCCTACTTTATCCCATAAATATTATTAGTATATTTATATTGTAAAGGGAGGAATCTATATTCACTCATTTAAGTTCAATTATAAATCCTTTGTTTATGGATATGATTGATATTATACTATTAATATTAAGTAGAATAAATAAGATTATTAGTTTAACTTTGAAGATCAATTGTTTAAAAGAGTAATCAAATAAACAATATACTATTTAATAAAATTAACTATATTTAATTATTATATAAGATCATATTATAGTTTTACTATTCCCAATTCCCACACTATTATCATTTAAACTCCTTCATTCATTTTAATAAAAAGCCTATGCATTATTATTTAAATCATTAATATTTATAAATCAGGATATTTATAACTATTTACAATCTTAATTAATCCAGTTTAAATAATTCTTATATTTTCTATAAAAATTTAAAACCGAAAATAAATAAAAAATCTCCAAATATTTATTTATTTACTAATCCAGAAACTATCTAAGTATTTCAAAAAAAAAATTTTACTTTAATTTTTATGAGTTTAATATGTCATTCATTAATTAAAAATGAAATATAAAATTGAATTAAGAAAATTAAAATTATAGATTGAAGGAATGAGTAAGTGAGCGAACTTATTATTTTTTTAATTTTTTTCTAATTCAATTATTAAAAAACTATTTTATAGAGAGGGTTTATTTTTAGTGAATGGCAATGATGTATAGCATTTCATTATTACTTATTTACAAAATACATTATTATGCATCTATTTAAGGCAAATCTTATTTCTACTTAAAATTCAAGTATGCGAAAAATTGAAAGATATTCTCAAAGCAATAAATATTATGTGGATGGAATATTAGGCTATTTAATACCTTCTAGAATAGATCTATAATTTATAAATTTACACTTGCTTATTTATTCATTTTAAATAAAAAATTAACTACCAAGCAAACTAAAGATTATTAATCTTTTATATTTTGCAATTTAAGAGATAAATTGGTATGTCAAAAGAGGCAAAAATTTAGTATAAACGAGCTTAAACTTCATGGATTTAGAATATAAGCCTTACGGTTCTCAAAAATATATATCAAAATTATTGAATAGGAAATAAAATATAATAGATTAATGGTAGATTTAGAATAAGTTAATGAAATGCTTAGAGCATACCACAAGAATGAATATATATACAGAAATAAAGCTTAATTTATAAAGATATATGAATGAATGATTAGTTGGTTGATAATGATGGTTGTTTTTAAACAAACTTAATTAAATATCTATTTATTTATTCTTTATGTATTAATTCTATCAAAGAATAAATGTTTTAGGTTAACGTTGAGCACCATCAGTACCTACTCTTAAGTAATGTAAATATTCAATAAGACATGCTCTATCAAATGAGTCCTTCATACCATAGAATGCCATGTTTGTATCAGGGAACATTTTTTCTGGATCTTCTAGGAATTAATCTAAGGAGTTTCTATTCCAGTAGAATTTACCAGAGGGCATGAGTGATGAGTACCCTCTAAAGGCCTTACTAGCACCAGCTTTTCTCATGTAGACCCAACGCATAGAGGGGCCCATACAGGTATCTTCATCTAATTCATGACAACCCATGCAACCATTTTTATAAATAACTTCACCTCTTAAAGGATCACCATCGGGAATATCGATATCATCTCTGTCAGGAGGAACGAAAAACTTTCTCGTGGTGTATTTATGTTCTCCTAATTTTTGGATGTTATTTTTAACTCCATTTCCGTTTCCATTTGGGTTGTTACCACTACCGTAATAACCACTTATACCACTTGAACTGTTTGAACTCATTTGGTTGATATTTTATAATGTGATGAATTAATTGTTTTGTTTTTTAATTTTTTGTTTCAATACTGATTGATTGCTACTTTTGATTTTTAGTAGAGTTTACTATCTATTTAAGATGAATATTGATGACCCTATTAATATCTTTATATTTCTCTTGATTTTAATTCTTTTAATCAATTTATTAATTAAAATTTCTTTGAGGCTAAGGATTAATTCTTCACTAAGGAAGGTACTTAAACAAGAGATTTGTGATAGGATATTAATATTAAGAATATGTATGCATTTAATTGATGCAAATATCTTAATTTCTTACTTTTTTATAGTGTTTGGATTATATATGCTTATTTACAATTTTTTAGTAGCCCTTATATTTCTGAATTTGAATTAATATTAGAAGATTCTTTGCAATTTTCTTTTTTGATACACCCACTACTTATCCTTAATTACTTAATATCAGTAAATCTAATAAATCCAACTAACACAACTAATATTCCTGATGGAGTTTTTCATTTTATTTTCTTAGTCTGAAAGTTAATTTTAAATATTAAATGGTCAAATTTAATGAATTCAAGCAATTTTGTAATAAATTACCAAACTTATCTATGAATTACTCCTTGTATTCTTTAAACGATAAAGAATTTTATGAATTTTTAAATGTAATTGTATATTTTTAGTTGCTATGAAAAGCATACAAATGAAGAAAAATACAAATAAATGTTTAAAATTATTATATATTAATTTATATAAATAAGATATAATTAATTGAAATGATTTTATGTAATCTAACTCGTTGATAATAAATACTTTATTACAGATTCTAATTAAAAGGATTATCAAAACAACTATTTAATTTTAATTTCTATTGAAATTAAAGTCACACACACCATTCTTTTTGAAATTGAAAGTATTAAAATAACTAATTATTTTTTAATAGATCACTAAAATATATTAATTAATTCATTATTCTATTTTTAATAAAGAGTTGATTCATTATCATTAATTATAGAATAACTTTTTATTTCTGTAAATAGAAGATTTCAACATGCAATAAAATAGATAATTTTAGAAATTAAGGATAATTTATGAGAATATTAGTATAATTTTGAAACAATTATTAAAATGAATTAATATAAAAAACAATAAAAATATTTATTTGAGGAGAATGTTTTATCATAGGAGAGGTCTAATATTATACTTTGGAACTTATTCTATAGTTTGAAGAGAGTGTAATTTTCTAAGTTCATTATTTTTATAACTCCACAAAGGAAGTTATTTAATCTCCTCCAAAGTAGGGTTATTATTAATTAATTAAAATAAGGGTTCAAGGATTTTATGATGGAGGGAGAAGTTTAAGTCACAAATATTTCCATATTTAATATGTTTAAGATTAAACATTATCATACCTATTAATTTTTAACAACCTTTAGATATAAGAGCTCCTCCACTACATCCATTTTATATTCTTGTATTTGTTTAGATTAAAGCATCCTCACCCATTTGAGTCTTAATAAATTTACTTACTATACCAGCACTAATTTAAGGTAATTTAGAAGGATGAGTTAAACCATATCCTACACTTAAAACTTCAGATCCTTCTCTTACTACTGATTAAGAAGTAGGTATATACAATTAAATAGGTTTCAAATCCAAATGCTTAATATTTTCTTTTATTTTAAGTAGACTGACATCATAATCTCCTTCACTTATGCAAACTACATTTGCTTCTAATGTTTTATTGTACCCAACTATATGGACTTAAATAGAATGCTGCTTTGAATAGAAATCTAATCCATGTCTCACCGATAAAATATAACCTTCATCATTCATTATAACTCCAGAGAAATGACCATAAGGAGCTTTTATATAAAAAATAAATCATTTATTATTTTAAAAACTAAAAAAAATATGTACTTTA
Organism: Tetrahymena borealis; assembly: GCA_000260095.1. Classification (NCBI taxonomy): domain Eukaryota; phylum Ciliophora; class Oligohymenophorea; order Hymenostomatida; family Tetrahymenidae; genus Tetrahymena; species Tetrahymena borealis. The sequence goes on along the minus strand of JH651293.1, from coordinate 307,295 downwards.
TAAAAGGCAAACATTTTAAAGGAATTTTTGAGTTTCTAAGAATTCTTTAGGTTATTCTTTCTTCACTGATTTAAATTTATCTAATCTAGTGTCTGCCAACTCTAAAATAGTTTTAGCTGAAACTGCAAATGAGAAGTAAATGCTATTAGCTCCTTAGAAGCTGAAAGATGGAAGAAGCATACCTATTACATTTTACTCTTCATCAAGTACAACACCTCCTTCTTTGCCACCAAAATTAATCATATCTAGCATTAAAATATGCTTATGGAATCCTAAATGTTAAGAATATTTTATTAATAAAAAAATTGATCAAAAATTAAGATTTAGATAAGTTTGAATTGTTGATAAAATAATAAATATCTAATAATTCTAATTGTTGAGATAATTGAATAGATACTATTACTAAATTAATCAACTATAGCTTTTATCAATTTTACTACTTTATTTTAAATTTAATCCTAATAAAATTACTTTTTAACTTTGAATTGGCTTCTACATCGAAGACATTTGCTATAACACCTTGACCTAAAATATTATGGTAGAGTTACGATGATAGAATACCAAAAGGTGAAGAAACAGTAGTGACTGATTATCCTTAGATGGGCATTTTAGAAGAATAAGGAATGGATGCATACGATAAATATCTATTTAGCTCCTTTTTGTCTTTATCGCTTTTAATTTTGAAGAATAGAATTGAAGTATTTTTCACAATTCTTTCATCATATTGGATATTTATTTTAGCTTAGTTTTTATAAGAGAATGATTTATTTCTAATTTCTTAGAAGAATTCTAAAACATCTTCATCAAGAACAATTTTTACTGGAGTCAGCTGAATAAATTCTTTTGGATATTTCTCCAAGCTCAAGTTAAATTGGGCATTTACTATCATATTAGATAAATCGAGCACATAATCCTTCTCTAAAATATTTCTGTCAGATTACTCTAAGAAATTGAAGAAAATGAGACCACTAGTAACTATGTAAATATCATTCCCTGATCTAAGAATATAACAGCTTTGGCTAGAGTTGTAAACATCTCTCTTAGTAGTATCCAACTCAACTTCCTTGCCTGAATTAGAATTTGCTTAAGAATCCTTTTAATTATCATTCTAGGTGAAATCTATACTTTGATCAGTAGAATGAGATTTCTTGTCTAACTCACGAATTTCTCTTGAAGGCGTTTGCAGATGGAATGACATATCATTTAATATACGCTATTCTGTAGTCTGTACTAATAAATACCCACAGAATTTTTTGATTTCATCTATCTTCTAGTGATTCATCTAAAATATCTAATTATTTATTACTTATACAATTCCCTACTACTACTACTTCTCCTTTGATTTAATATATCTTTCTCTTTATAATAATATATAAGTGATTTATTTATGTATTTTGTTTTTGATTTGTTGTTATTCCTATCTATTTTTTAAGATTTATCATTTTGTGACGACTTCAACGCATTAAAGGGAACAGAAATATGATATTATTATTTAATTCGCATAAATTCTAAATATTTTTTCTAAAAATGAATGATAGAAAGAAAGAACTTTATGCTTATGAATTCATATAAAAATAAATTTTTAAAGAATACTTCTATTTATACAAAGAGCTTAACTTGGTATGCAATTTCACTTTACTTGCGAGTTTTAATTTATAATCCATTTCATTTTTGTTACCTTAAAGAATATTCTGAATTTATTAATCATTTTTAATATATATGAAAAATTATCAATTACTATCTTTTTATATTTATGCAAAATTATTAATTTAAATCTTAATTTATTAAAAATTGTGAAATTATATGTATTCTATTGTAAATTGGATTAAAAAGGTAAAATAATCAATCCGGTATTTTTACAATAGATTCGAAAAAATAAAATAAAATGAACATTCTTTTTTTATTTTATTTCAATATAAACTTAGTTTTTGAAGAAATTAAACTATTTTTTTAACAAAGAGTAAATGAGCAATTTTTATTATCACTTCGGTAGATATTATTATTGATTGTACATATTATTCATTTTAATATTTATATTTAATTGTAAAAGTTAATAATTTTCTCCTTCTAATTTATTATAAAACATTCTTTGAGGATATAGACATACATATTAATAATTATTTCTGTTTTTATTTTTAAAAACAATAATTTTAAATAAAAAATAATAATATTAATTAGCGAGAGTTCACCAATTTTATTAAACCATATTATATTCATTACTTTTAATTGTTGTTCTTTTTGATTTAATAAATACAAGATGCAAATACTATTTTCAAAGCAGAATATAAAATAAAATTATTTTACATATATTAATTGAATATTAATCTATTTTTAAAAAAACCCAATAAAATAGATCAAGAAAATTATAATAAAAAATATTGATTACTGAATAATAGCTTCTTTTATCATACTTTTTTTTATCTGAAATGAATCTTTAGTTTAATTTACCAATTTAAAGTAGATACTGATAAAAAGAAGCTAATTTTTAAATTTGTTTACAACTATTTAAATTAACATGCCTAAATAATTAATAAATTTCAGTTATTTGTAAGGATAATGAGTATACTTAATGAGTAAAATCTAATATACTTTTTAAATAACATCAGTTGAAAAATTTTAAGCTATATTTCCTCATCTTGAAATTTTTCATTTTTTTAAAAATTTCTTGAATAATTGAAAACATGTGTTCAATGCTGATTATTAATTAATTATGGTGTTATAGAAATTTTAAAGTATGAATACTAACATAATAGTATTTATAAATTTATCAAAAACGAAAAAAAATCCCTTTAAATGAAAGATATCGTTATAAAGATAACTAACTAACTAACACCTAATAACGAAAAAAGGGAAAAATAGATAGATACTGATTAAAATTTGTTTTTTGATTAGTAATTATTAAAAGTTGACAAGAAAAAATTAGAAAAGCTTAATTTCATTCAAAAATTCATCTTATTTTCTATTTTTACTAATAATTGAAAATCATATTCTAAGAAATTTAAGAAATTGTTATTAACTTTTTAAACGAAAAAGCTGAAAAATTAATAAAGAGTACTTAAAAAATAAAGAAATATAAAAAAGATTAATATTTCTTTTTTTTATCAAGCGAGAGGATATCTAACATACAAATTAATTAAAAATAAAAGGCAAAGAATCTAATTATTATACTATTATTTATATAGATACTTTACAACTCCAATAACTACTACAAAAATATTAATCAGTACCATATCCCTTTTATAGATTTTTAGGTTAAATAGTTTAGATATAAGCATAGATGAATTAATATAATGGAAGACTTCAATCCATTTTGGAGTCTGAATAGGAGTATACAGATTTGTATGGAATGCATAATAGGTAAGGTAGCATGTAGGGATCTTAATTTAATTATGAAGATTCTTCTATGGGCAAGATTCTTAACAGCAAAAATTTAAATAGCATGCAACTATAGTAGTCTTAGCTTTAAAAGAGTATATAAGATACCTATACCACACAGAAATACTTAGGAAAATCATATTAGCACCCCCTATCGAATGGAAGTTCATATCAGTCTCAATAATTTTAATCTCAAATCCAAAAAAACACTTTGAATCATACTAATGATGATCATTTAACTGTTTAAAATGGAATGACTTCAAAGCACTTTTTCGATGAAAATTCTATTGACTTGAGTTTTATAAACTTTTTGAACAAAGATGATGCTTAGAATGCAAATAATCCTGCAAGCAGAGGAAATTTAACAAATAGGAATGGATAACAATAAACCATTTTTCAAAGCTATGGGCAGTTAAGCAGCATTCCAAATTTGAATACTAGCAATAACTTAACACAAATTCCTTCTACTATAATGGGTGGACAAAAACCAAGTCAATAAGTTTAAGAAAAATATTAGCAAGGAATATAGAATATAAATGATCTAGCTAATATTTTAACAAGCACAACTCATACTCCAGATAGAATTATTCAAAATAAAGCAACTGAAAATAGTAACTTTCATCAAAGTAATAATTAAGCGCAACCTTAGAAATTAATTAGCTAGTAATATGATGAGATCATGGCAAAGTATCAAAATATCTTATAAAATAGCTAGAATGATAAAGTAAATGAAGTCTCACCATAGCAATCTCCTGAATATGGGCATAATGACTCAGTCAAAATTAATGACTATAGTGAATAGATCTATCAAATTTCTGATAGTTAGTCTCATAGTAATTTAGCATTCAATTAAAACTCTGAACCGATTACCCCTAGTCAACCTGTTGAACACAAGCGATTAACTTCAATCGATTTTGTTAACAATATCAAGCCAAACAATAATAACGAGAGAAAGAATTTCAGTCCATCATCTAGATAGTTTACATTTGATTAAAATAATGAAATGAGAAGTAGCAGTTTATCATTGAATAACAATATGAATAAATTATCTATCAATTCAGTTTTAACTACATAGATGAATAATGAATTTAATTCAAATGGATATAACCAAGGAATAAATTCAAATCCCTAGTAATAAGCTAATCTTCTTAACAACAATAATGATATTAAATATAATACGATTAGCAAATTATCCTCATTGATAAATGAAGAGAAAGTTAAATAGACTTCTAATAATGCTTAATTTAATTATAATTTAATGAGTGGGGGTGCTATTGATTCCACTTCATATGGTTTATACACTAATTAACTATAACAACCATATTAAACACAATAACCTAGCGGAAATCTCTCTCTCAATCACTAATAAAGTAATAATCCAAATTCAATAATAAATTAAGCAACTAATTTAAGTTTAAATAATGAGGCTAGTACTTAAGCATTAGCCAATTAACACACTAACAATTAAAATTTGACTTCATTAAATAATTATTATATTCCATCTTCTATTCTACCTGCAACAGTGACTCCATCTCAGAAATCTCTATAGTATGACTTAGTCGTGGCTAAATATTTACCAAAATCATCTAATTAATAATAATCTTAATATCAAAATATTTACAACTCTTAACTTAATCAAAATAATTCTATTGCATCCAGCACAATTAGTAATTGTATAGGTAATTAATCAAATGTCAACTAATCTCATGACAGTAAGGCAGCTCGCGAGAGGAGTAATTCAATCAATAAGGTAGCCACAGCTCGTGAATTATTAGAAAATTTTTCAGCCACTAAGAAGAAGGATAACTAATTCTCACCTTAGCCTCGCTAACCTTTAGGATTAATATAAAATAATCTAGTAAATAGTTAATTATCTGAAAGATTTAACTCCTTGAGCAGTGCTTAAAAAATGAAAGAAAGCAATACTTTCCAATAACTTAATTTAAAAGAAAGTAATGGGTTGATTTAATATAATTTGAATACAATTAATTAAAATGATTAATCTAATAAGAATTCTTAATATATTTCTACTTAGCAAATGTCAATATTGTAAACTCAATAAGATGATTTTAAAGGAATTCCACAATATAAGCCACTTTACATTGGAAATACCTCCACAACTGATAACATTGTAAATAGAAATTCCTAATATAATACTCCTCTTAACACGAATTTAACAGAGTTTCAAGCTTAAAACTTTTCTAATTCTAATGCAGGAACTATTTATTCCACCAACGGAGACAATAAATCATAGTAAACGAATAAAAGATTATCTTTTGAAAGAGTGAATATTTAAACCACCCCTTCAGAAGCTACTTAATAAACGCTTAGTACCTATAATTATTAGCCTAATAATACAGAATTTGGATAAAATAAGAATCAAATTTAAATCTCTACGTCTACATCTTATACCCCTCTTAATTATAATATTAGCACTCCTTCTCAAAATCAATTTGGAGTTCCAAATACTACTCCTGTTAGTAATATTGGAAATGTTAATCCATTTTATAGTTATTAACCTTCTATTGTAGACTAAAATACCTAACCATATGTTAGAACTAACAACCACATGTCCTCAGTTAATTCTTACTAATCATCGTTACCTGCTGTACCTTCTACATTTAGTAATTAGCCAACAGAGAGAAAGTAGAGTGGATATAATGAAACTAATAAATAAATATCTTCATCTTTAGAAAAAGGTTCAAACCAAAAAAGATAAAGCTAAGAAAAAGTGCCTATTTTAGATGCTAAGAGTTTATTATAATAAAGAGAAGAATAAATGAAATAATAATAATAACAATAACTACCAGTAGAATAAAAGCCCCTAAACATTTAGGTTTAACAATAAACACCGTTTATTTAGTAGCAATAATATTAATCAGATCAAATAAAAGAAAAATAGCTTTATTAAACTAATTAAATGAATTTAGTGTAACCTTAACAAAGCATTATTCCTGATTAATAATTTAAAGTTTAACAAACACAATAAATTTCTACTATCCCCTTCTCTTAATCTATTCCTTCTGAACCGTTTAATACTATCTCAGAAAGGCCTTCAAATAGACCTACTGTTTATTCAACTACAAATAAAGAATTAATGATCCCCACTTCAATTTCTCCTATTAGCACTCCTAAAAGCAAATAACTACTTCCTAATTTAGACAACGATCTTGAATATGAATTTAATGAATTCATGTATGACTTATAAACATAACAACCTTAATAGGGAAAAGATGTAGTAAAGAGAACTCTTAAACCCTCATAATCATAACCATTTCTTCGTACATTCAATTTTGGATAGAAAGAAATCGAAAATGAGAGTTAAGGTCTTCAATCAAATATGGTAGCTTCGCTTTCTAAACCAAAAAGAAAGATCTTTGAAGACAATTCTAATACAAAGTAGGGATCTAAGAATAAAACTCTAAAAATGAATTAACAAATGCTGAAGAATGTATTGAATTTCTAAAAGCCTCCCACTCCTATTCAAAATGAAGCTAATACAAATACTAGAGTAAAAACTGAATAAAATCATAATTCGTAAGGCCAAGATACTTATCTTGTTAAAGAGATTCTCTTTAGTGAATAATTTTCAGATTTTAATAAAGCTCATAATTCTTTCAACCCAAATAGACAAAGCAATAATAATAACAACAACACAAATTATGTTCCTCCTAAATCTAAATACATAATTCCTGCAAAAAATGATTTACCAGTTTAAAATTAATAACCTTATTTAGCAAATTTAAATGAAAATGGCCTACCTGGATCATTAAATAATTTAGACAAACAATAACGTTTTACTAATGGTGATTTCTCAAGTAAATAAGATCCTTTTTAGTTTGGGACTGATTATAAAAATCCAAGTAAGAAAGAATTCAATATATTTGAAAATAAAACTAATTACACTCCTAGTTAAAGATAAACTTAATATGATAATTCTTCCTATTTTAGACCTTCTGAAGTTTTTAGTCAAGCTGATAGATAATCCAATCAAAAATAAGGAAACAAAATTTTTGGATTCCCTCATAAACAAGAATAAAAAGAAGATGTTAAAGATATGATAAGGACAATTAAGAGTGATGAAGAATTAGAAGAAAATATAAAGAGGACAAAACTTACAAAGAGTAAAAGTACTGCTAGAATATTTAATAATTCCCCAAAGAATTGTGATATAATTCCCTAACAATCAATTTAAGTTACCACTCCTGTCAATTCTTTTATTCCTGTTCCATCAACAACTTTTAATGAACCTTCTAATTCTAGTAAATTTTCTCATAATTCGAGACCTCATTAGTCGTACAATAATTTCAACTACCCATAAATTACAGAAAATGATAGAAAAACTTTACAAATTGCAGAATAAAAGATGAGAAGTAATGTTTAAGATATCTCTACTTTAGCAATTCCTATACTCTGTATCAATTGTGATCATTTCTACGAATAAAAAGATATTGAAAATCACATTTGTATACCATCTTCGTCTAATTAAAATAAAGGAAATAAATTAAATTAAAGGGACAACAACAATTTTAATAATTTTTCATCTTAAAATTATCTAAATGAAAAAGAATTTAGCACTGAAGATAGTCTAATCAATGATAAAATTAGTGTTATTTTCTAAAAAATTAAGGAATAACCAAACTGTGATGAATAAAGCTAAATTAAACAATTAATTGAGCGCATACTTTAGTCAAATTTAAGTATTGATGAATTAATGAAAGAATGCCGTAGCTTATCTCATCTTAATAAAACAGTAGAAAAAATTAAATCTAGGGCTGGTTTATCTCTTTTAATTCTTTCCCAGAGAGCAGAAGTTCTCCTTAAGGATAAAATCGATATCCACAAGAAAAGAGAAGCAGGAAATAATTAGAATCCTAATAATACTTTTAAAACTCATAATTTAACGACTAATACCAATTAAGATTAAAATTAAATCTAATCTGTACCATCATCTTCCAATAATAGAGCCAATATTAACCAGAACACAAATAATTTAAATATTTATAACGACAATTAATAATCTGACTACTTTGAAGTTACTGAAATGAATTTCAATTTCAATAAAACTGATAGGGTTTAAACTGAGAGAATGACAGCTAATCCAAACCATAGTGCTAATAGACTCCCCACAAATAGTTCTCCAAATGTTTAAAGTATATAAACTTAAAAATTCTTAGAGACCCCAACTAGCCAAGCAAGTAATGCTAACCTTTTTTCAAACTATAAAAATAAAATTTTCTCTCCACCAGTAACTAAAATATTTACCTACAATAACAATCCTGAAACTTCGAATAGTATTGCAAATATTGTTCCTAATTACAATGAGTAGGTAGAAGTCCAATCGACTACTAACTATTCAAAAAAGAGAATTGGATTTAATAACTAAAATAATGATGATGCTTAAAGTTAATACAGCAGTTCTGCTGTAAGTATAGAAAGCAGGGATCTTTTAAAAAAATATAACCAATCAACAAGTTTGATAAAATTCAATGAATCTACTATTTAAACTTAACAAAAAAGGTAGTTTTACAATATAGCATTAAATCTAAAATTAAAACTGCCAACTAACCACCCCGCGAGAGACTGTATTATTTCAGAAATGTACACACAAGCTGAAAAACTAAATGTTTAAGAAATGAATTATTAATCCTATATTGAAAACTATTTCAAATAATTTAAATGTTGATAGAAATGCTAATAATCAAAACTTGTTTTAATTAAAAGAATAATGAAATTAAACTTCTAGAAAATTACTATTTCTTTTTTATGATCTATTTATCAACCTATCTTTCTATATCTATATATCATTTAGCTTACTATAAATTTATTTATTATATCTACATATAATTTGTATCCTCAATCATAATTAAATGCATAAAGATCACAAAATATTCCATAGTTTTTTTATAGAACAAAATATAAAAGAAATTAGTAAAGTATAAATAAAATTAATTGGATGATTACTGTTTTCAAGCAACCATCTCAAATCTAAATATATTTTTTGAGAATAACTATTTCCGTCTGTTTCATAAAAAAGTGTTTCTGTAAGAAGAAAACTTTCTTACACCTATAATTAAAGGATACATTTAAGGACAGGATAGGATCGAAAAAGGCATTTAAATAAATAATTAGCTTAAAAATTGAAAGAAGTTTATTCTTAAAATATATTTATGAATTATTCACTTTTCTATTCCAAATTTTATTTCCTTCAGATACTAGTAAAACTGCAGCTATCAAATAGCCTCTATACTATAATAAGACTGATAATAATTTGATTAATTAAATAAATTGTAAACTGTAATGAATTTTTTTCATCTAAGATACATAAATACATGCAAATTTAAGTAATCTATTCTTAAAAAAATAATTCATACATCTTGTTAAAGGGAATTTTAATAGCGAATCATTTTTTATTTTTTTCTAAAATAAACTATTTCTAATATATCTCATAATTTTCCACTTTTTTAATTAAAGTAAGAATACTTTTATCATATCTAAAAGAATCTTTAAATTTATAGTTTGTATAACTTTAAATTTATAGTTTGTGTAACTTTAAACCTTTAACCAGCTTTGTTGGATTTAAATAAACCAATAAACCAAATTACATTAATTAGCTTGATAAAGCTTAATAAAAATAATAAATAGAAAATTTATTTGAAAAAATTCTTATTTTTTACAATAAACTGATAAATTTATTTTTTGTTATCCTTTAATTTTTATTCTATAAAAAATAAATACTACTTAAAAGTTTAAGTATTTAATTTATTTTAAAAAAGAAAACAGCTAATGAAAAGAAAGTATTTCCTATTAAAATGTAGCGTATTAATAAATGAGTACGTAATATGTAGAGAATTAATTTGATGGTGATTAGGCAAAAAAAAAATAGTCTACTTTATTTACAAAAATAATAAGTAATGATTTAGTTTTATCTGAATTACTTCATAAAATAAAAAAACCAATGAATAAATAATCGTTTATTAATAAATAGGTTTATAATTAATTAACACTAAAAAATAAAGAGTAGAGGTTATAATCTTTATCTTATAAAAAATAATATAAGTAATAAATAATAGTAGGCATCATTTTTTTCTGTTGTTAAATTAAAAAATATTAACTCAGAATCCATTACATATACCGAAATGAAGCATATTATTACTCAAAAGCAATCATTGCTGGAAAAAATGGATAAATTTGGAGTGGGTGTTAGTATACGCTACAACAAATAGAGCTTTCATTAGACATCATGTGGTGGATTTATAACAATAGCAATTTGGGGTTTTATATTGTATAATGCAATCGTAATATCTACTGAATTAGCTCAGTAAAATACTCCTTCGGTTATTTAAATGATAAACTATGTTTCATAATAGAAAAATGTTACTTTATAGCCTAATAAATTCACTCTTGCATTAGGGCTTTAAGACCAGAATTATGTTCATTTTATAGACGAAACTATATATACTATTTATGCACGGGAATCTGTGTAAGTTAGGTTTGAGAAATAAGATGGGAATACAGACTTTTAATTAGTATATCGAGAAATAAAAATGGTTCCATGCACTAAAGAGCATTTTTAAATTGAAGGAAATTCTGAGTTCTTTTTAAAATAGCCATTTAAATATATGTATTGTATTTCTTTAGATTAATAATTCCCTGCAATTTAAGGAGAGTTTTCTGAATAAAGATTTTCATAATTTGAAATCTTCTTTAAATAATGTGATGATACTGTGCTAAATAATAAATGTGCTTCTCCAGATATTCTTAAAGAAAAATTACGTAAAACTACTCTAGGGTCTTATATTTCAGATTTTTAGGTTAAAATAACTGATAGAGATAACCCATTCATCTCTAATGGAAGAAATCTTTTCTGGTCTACTGGTGCAGGGATGGAAAAAGATATATGGCTCTCACTGATTAACACAAAAATAGAAAGTGATTACGGAAGAATATTCAAGACTGAGGATATTAAAGAAAATCTTGTTTACTCCTCTAACAGAGAAATAGTACTACCTTAAACAGATACAATGCTTTTTTATTTAACAATACTGTATGAAAAAAACAAAGAATAAGTTTACACCCGCGATTACATTAAAGTTAATAATGCCTTCTCCTAAGTAGGTGGTCTCTTTAATTTTCTCTTTTTTTTAGGATATGCAATTTGTAGGCCATTTTCCCAATTATCCCTTAATCAGAAGTTGATTAATGAAATATTTTCATTCAGAAAGAAAAAAAATAATAAAGGAGAAACTAAACAGATTATTGATAGACCCAGCATTGTTATTAATGATTCAAATAATGTAAACAATAACGAAATTTAAATCAAAGAACATCAAAACCAGAGCTATAGCAGAGAGAGAGGTGAGGAAGTATAAGCTAACAATAAATTTTTATTGAGCAAATAAAATGAAGAATTAACTTCTCCAAAATCTCCACCAAATTTTATCTCTTCTAACATAATATTAACAAGTAATAATATAAATTTTATGAGTAATTAATAATAATCATAAGTGATTAATTTAAGATAGGAAGAATAGTCTTCCCCTCCTCACATTGATTCTGATTAACCCTAATAGAAAGATAAAAAGAAAAATAAGAAATCAAGCTCAATCAAGACTATCATTTCAAATTAAAGTGTAAATTAAAAATAGTATTTGCAACCTGTAAAAGATAAAAGTATGAAAATTAATTTGTGGGAATATTGCTTAAGTTATTTTCGTATTTTCAAATGCTTTTAATCTCCTAAAGAAAAAATAGCTTAATTTGGAACAGAAAGTATTCTCAGACACATCGATCTTTTCAACATCATTAGAAAATTAATAGAACTTGAAAAGTTGAAGAGACTCTTTTTGAATGAGAATTAAAGAAAACTATTTGAGTATCTACCTAAGCCTAATCTTTATATAGATGATTTCAAAGACTGCGAGAATGAAGAGTAATTTATAGATTAATAAGAAGAAATTAATTAAATTGTTGGTCTTCTTTGTGTGGATTACAATGAATAAGATAGAATATAATAAGTAGAGGAAGCATATAAAAAATTAAAATATTAATAAGATAATCCTTCAGCTTTAGATGAAAAGTTGATTTAAATGCTAGATAATTAAATTAAGAAAAAAGTTGATGATGAAGAGTAGTTATCAATAAAAAATTAATTAATTTAGGAAAAATCAAAACCATAAATAATTCCCTTCCTAAAAGAAAATTCTTAAGATCCAAGCATTAAAAATTAGACAAAAATTGAAAGTAAATACTCTAATTAACCTAAAATTCCTTCTAAATTTAAGATTTCTTTATAGAGAGAATTTGAAAATGAAACTGATTAAAGAGAAAATGCTGAAAATATTGAAGACCAAAATAATTCGGTGTTAGAATCTTGTTTTGTAAATTCGTTTAACATTCAAGAATAAGATTCGCCAAACAGACTGAAATAAAAGCACAAAGATTCATAAACAACGTAGTTCGAAAATATAAATGACATGAGTCCTAGTAAAACTTAAGCAACTTCTGCAATGCTAATACCTTAATCTGTGCAATTCAATAATACCCTTACAAATAATTAAAAATAAAATTAATTAAAAAAGATTCATTATTAGTCAAGCTAAACAATTTCTATGGAAAATATATTATCATCTATGATTGAATTACCTTAAACTAATATAAATTTTAAAAAGAATTGATTGTCAATAAACAAACCTAATAATCTCTTGAATAACAAAATTTAATATATTTTATAAAACAATTAATTACAGTGACTATATATAAGTAATCTCTATTGTCTTATTCATAAACAATATTTATACTTTAAAATATTATGAACTTATTTTGATTGCCTACAATAAAAAAATAATTTAACGTTTTAATTTAAGTACTTCAATGAAATAATTGTTTATAAAAAATCCAGAAACAAATAATGTCATATAAAAATTTGAATTCTATATTTATCTATCATTTTTTAATAAAAATTTAAAAAACTATTCTATTAATAATATAAAATTAGAAGAGTCATTTAATCTTATTAATAGTTTTTACATAAATAAAAAATGTAAAAAGTGATATAATATGGATCAATGAATTAGTAGGAATGATTAATTTATTTATTTTAATAAATACTTTTTTAAACTTTGTAAATAAATGATGACATCTAGAAATTTGAGTACTATGTTAAATACCAATTATGTTTGTGAAAGAAGCAATTGGAATATTTAATTAAAGATTTTTACATAGAATCAATAGGAATAAAAGACACGTAATAAACTTAAATTTCCTAAATTGAATAAAGATTAAGATACAATAATATCTTCATCTTCTTTATATTTTTAAAAATTTTATGATATTTGGTTGAAAGAAGGTTTTGTTTATTTGCTTGTTTAATTTATTGAAATATCCTTAATAGATAAATAAAGCTGAGAAAAAATATACGAATTCTTAATTATTCTTTAAATTAAATATTTAATATAATTATACCAAAGTTCATAACAAATGAAAAAGTGTTTAGTATTAATAGCTATTCTTTTTGTCTCAGCCTTCGCTCAAGAGGGTCATCAAGGTAATTACTTTTAATCAAATATAGAATCTCCTAGCGATCATTTTATCATACTTATAAAGAATAATTTATATATTAACAATACATTTTACTTATAAAAATAGAATAAAACAATGTAAATTGATTAGAAATATGATTAGATAATATAAATTGAAAATGCCTAAAAAAGAAATTATAAAAGCTTAAGCATATTCTTAATTTATTTAAATAATCTAATGCAGCTTCTTAGAATAACTCAAAAACAGATTTTTTTAATAAACAGGATGATATTATTAGAAATCAAGGTGAAGGCGATTAGAGCTCTTTCATTGACAGATTCTTGGCTAGTTTAACTTTAGATAATTTGAATAGCTTGAGTTAGAAGTATTTTTATGAAACAATTGCAATTTATGGTATGTTGGTTTTCTTGATTTTCTACTAAGCTGGTAAGAAGAAAAACATTTATATGTTAAATGATTGGTATGATGCTTGTTAGAGCGTTTTTGAATCAAATTTCTCTCATGTTGGTGTTGGTAAAAGCGGTGATAAATCTCTCTTCTACCAAGAAACTCCTTCTTGTTTCAAATTTTACGCATCTGGTCGTGAAACTATCTAATTCTGCCTTATTAATTTCGAAGTAAATGATAGAATAATTATACAATAACTTTAGTCTACTTAATAGAATCTTATCAAGATAAAATTATAGAATTTATATAATATACTTGATCTATTTGAACAAAAATATCTTTCAAATTTTTCAACTTTTTGATTAAATGAAAGATAGACAAATTAAAAACTAAAATATAACACAATAAAATAAAAAAATTTTACTAATAAAAATAATTTATAAAATATTTTGAAGATACTCTTATTAGTATCAATAAATTTATCTTATAATAGTATCTTATTAAATAATATTAATATTTACTTTTTAATATTAGTTCAAGAAGAGATAAGACATCATTACTAACTGGTTCTTTAGTTTAATCTGGCCTGAAAAGGATAGAGTCACTATTGATGTAATAATTAATAACCGTTTAAGCATAAAAGAAATGAATAATCATTTAATTATTATCCAAATAGATGCCTCTTTATGATCAAAAGGAACCCATCTGTGCTGCTATTTTGAGAAAGAAAGATTTAAAGACTGCTAGAGAAAACTACCTTGACTTATAGGGATTAGTTCAAAAGATTGATACTAATTTGTTAGATGAAGATCATTTAGTTCTCCTTGCCGGTGATAACTATATTGCTAATACTTTATTCGATGATGCCTCTTTGAAACTTTTCAACTAATTGGAAAAGTATATCTCTCTTATCCATATTACTGATTAATAAGTTTTCTCTAAAGCGTAATATTATTTTTGATTGTTACAATAATCAATAATAAATAATTATATTAAAATATAGTAATTCTCATGTCAGAATCATCTTAAACTTACCCTCTAATAAGAAGGAATACCCTCAATTCTCACAACTTATTGCTACTTTTATTAAAATCACTGACAAGTTACATTCAATGAAGTTACCCTCTTAAGTAAATTCTTAATAAATATAATTATTATGGTTATTAAAATTATAATTTTAAATATATAAAGTCCAGAAGTGATGCTCAAAAAGAAAGAGAACTTTATGAAGAAATTAGAACTAAAGAATAAAGAGAAAAGTAATAGGAAGAATTAAGAAATGAAAAGGAAAAGAAACTTAGAGAAGAAAGAGAAAGAATCGCTAAGTTAGGTAGGGAAGAATTATAGAAATATGAAGACAAGCAAGCTGCTAAAGAAAAGAAGAAACTCTTAGCTAGAAGAACCTAAAAGATTATGTGATTGATCAAATTATATTATTTAATTTGAATTTTAATCTGATTATTGTATTTAAATTTTAATTCAATATATACTTGTTGTATAATCCTTTTAATACTAATATTTAATCTTCCTTTCATTTCTCACTGAGAGGAGATTATTTTAAAAATAACCATTTATTCTTCTCTTTTTATTTTATATTTTATTATTCTATATAGTTTTGTTATTATTTTATTAGTTCTTTTAAAAATAATAATTATAAAAAATAATGATAAATAGTCGATTGATTGATAATAGAGGGAATTTTATTAGAATATAAGTTAAAAGATTCAAGAATCATAAATATGTGATTTGAAATGAATAATGACTGAAATTAAAAGGAAAATAAATACTAGTTTCTATTTTAAATTGATTCTTTTACTACATTAAAAGTAAATTAGTAATTTGATTTATGTTTTCACTTTTAAAATTGTATTGCTTATAAATAAAAGATTGAATCTCATCTTTAAATAAATTTATTATGAATGAATGTGTTTTGAATAATAGAAATAATGTAGTACATGATATTGTAAATATGTAATAAATAATAAATAAGGTTAAGATTATTTTGTTAGAAGGGTTTTATAGTTATTTAGTTTAGTTTATTGTTAAGATTTTAGTTTATTAGAAATGGTTATTTTTATTTTCTTTTTCTCAATTCATTTAGTATATTTGCAGTTATAATAAAAGTAGGAGTATCCAATTAGTTTCAATTGAGTTCAGACAGAGATGATTCTATTTTTAAGAAGATAAAGCAATTAATAAAGATATAAATATCTTTTTTAATAAATAAAAATTTCATTAATTCTATCTAAATATATCTATTTATTAATTCAATCAGATATTTTTTAAAGGTAGAAGATGTAAGAAGATTGCGAAAACGTATAGCAATAAAGTGCCATAAATTACTCATAAAACTTAATTTATTTTGCTTTCTGTCTACGACTACTAGCTCATTGAGTATTAATTACAATAAGCTAGCCATGAAAAGCTTTATACGTTCGTTTTTATAAATAATCAATCAATCATTACATTAATGTTAAATCAATATGCCTGCGTTTCTACAAAGCGTATTAGTTACAGAGTATCAACCAAGAATGATGATAGATCAGATTAGTGTATGTGTGTGTGTTTGTTTGTTATGAATCTTATCATATTACTCATTCAACTTTATAAAATAATAAAAGATATTAGAAAAAGAAACATGTATATATACATTCATTTTTTTTTGAATCGTATTTGAAATGTTTGAAAATTGCAAAATTAAACCACAATTAAGTGCGATTCAATGTTCGATAAGCAATAATTTTTATTTAGCTTCATTATTAGGAGATAAAATAAGATTTAACTTATGAAATCTAAGCGAATGAAGCATATTTTATTTTATTCAATTTTTTACGATTCTAGTTATATCTAGGTAGATTAACTCTCTCTAGAAGATGATTTAAGTCTCAGAAAAGCAATTTGCACCTAAATAAAATTTTTATTTAGGTTTTAAATTGCATTCTTCCTTGACTTTCTTATTTTTGAGTTGTATTAAATTTGTTTAAATTATAATTAATTATTAACTCTTAGATTTCTTGGGAGATATTATCAGGACTTAAAGCAATTACTTTGCATTAATTTAATCTTTGTATGTCCTTTATATTTAATCTTTTCCCTTTCTTCTAAACTAAGAAAAATCAATATAAAATAAAAAAGGGAGAGAAATTCTAAAGAGAAGTATAATGATTTAAAAAAAGATGAGTATAATACAATGAATACAAAGGATTTTCTATTATTAAAGAGGTTTTATTAGATATAAAATATGCATATTTACAATATTGTTTGATTGATTGATTGCTTCATTATTATTTATTAGCAATACACTCATTAGTATAATTTATCAAATTGACTTGAATTAATTTATTTTTATCATATGTATTCGAAAGTTTTTTTTTGACTCCACATAAATATTAATATAATTGTATCTTTTCAAATATACGTTGGGTTGGTAGGTAGTTAGGTAGATAGATAGATAAATAGATGTTTTATTTTTAAAACAAATGAAGAACACTCAAGAGTTTTGATTATCAGGCATTAACACGCATACGAGAAGCTTACCAATGGCTTTACTTAGTTCTTTGGTTTGCAAAACAATTTTGCAGAAATGTGAAATTTCACTATTGCAGATTTCATTTAATTGCTTCTTTTGAAGATTTTGTAGAATATTCCTAATAGTTTCAAGGTTTTCTTATTGACTAGGAGAGGGATGAGTTATACATAACAAATCATACCAGCGCTCCTAATCCTAATCAAATAAGGCACCCATCATTTTATTGACTTTCTTTGTAACAATTTTTTCAACTGATGTGAACTTGGCTTTCTTTTCTTTTATAGTGAACTCATTATAATTATCGTTAATTACTAATTCAATAAAATCACTTATCTTTTAAATCATCTTTTCCCATATCTTATCTTCTAAATCATTTTTAGGTGAGAAAAGACTGAATTTCTTTGTACCTAGGAGTTAGCTAGGGAGGTGAGTAGCTTCACCAAAAGATTGTTCAAATGTGTATTCCCACTTTTCAAATGAGTTCATACTATTCATATTTTAGGTATTCCTAGAGTTTAACATATTGTTTTTATTGAAATTAACTATTTCGCCAGTATTTAACCCTGTTTCATTTGTATTTTCCTCTATGTATTCAGGTTATTAATTAGAAAAGGATTCATTTTAGCCTCCTGACTCATATATTTTATTATTCTTTCCTTCAATGTAATCCTATAGAGCTAGATTTAAAAAGAAAGTTGCATTAATGTTATAGTCATTAGTATCTTTTTATTCCATCAAAGTATCTGTTAATCGATACATAAATCTATCAATTATCTTTTGCTCATTACCACCATATACTTACTCAAGAACATGCTAACATTCTTCTAAACTAAGTTCAATATTCTAAGTCTCAAATATCGTCTATTAAAGAAATAAAATTAGATTTAAATAAAAATCCTTACAAATTAAAATATTATTGTAAACTTACGTTATTTGAATCAAATCCATTTTAGGTGTATTTTAGAAGCATTTCTCTGACGAAAAGATAGAAAATGAGTTCTTCTTTTTAATAAATATTTTAAATGAATGCAACAAAAGTTTCTATAGGTAAGATCTAGTTTGGTGAATATTTGGAGCTGTTTTTAATATAAAATTCAAGACTGACAATTAAATTGATCAGATGTTATTCACTAACTTTCTTTGATGCAATATATTTTTCTTTAAAGTATTCATAAGTGAATTCACTGAAAGATATCTCATAAGGTTGCACTTCTAATTGCATATTTAATTCATTTGTATAACCTTACTTTGCTTTCTTATTTCTCTAGCTATTGGAATTCATTTTCATTCTTAAAGTGTTATCATAAAATTTTGCCTAATACAATTCTTCGATGCATTTATAAACCTATGGTAAAATCATCTTAGTAGGTCTTAGTGCTAAACTAGAGTCTGTAAAAGCTCTAATTTCAGTTAACAGATATTCATTTTCATTTTCTGTGTCATTATTATGTTGAATCTTTTTGTTATTATTTTATTTATGACTATTAGAATTTTAATCAGTATGTAAAATATTATAAGTAGTATCTGAAACATCTGAAATATGAGAATGATTAATACTGGCCACACCCTTCTAAGAATTACTGAATTAGCTTTTTCCATTTTAAAATGACTGTGAAGATTAAAGTGAACTACCTAATTAATCTTATCTTCTGTTTCTTTTGCTTTGAATGTTATACAATTTAAATTCATCATCTTAATCATCATCATAACTCAATCCACTATTCCTTTTTTGTTGTGGATTTTGATTAATTTAATCTTGTTTACTTTATTACTATTATTACTACTATTATTATAATTACTATTTATTAATTTTTGAACAGTTATCAAATTGATTAGGTTATTAATCTTAGTGAATATTTTAATTAACTTCAAAAGTATTACAAGGACTTCCAAAACTATTAAACTCAAAACAAATATTACTATCAACCTTATTCTCTGGCTGCTTAGTAGGGTTTTAAGAAATTTATTTCTTATTTATATTACCATGATTATTTTTAGGAGGAGTTGTATTTTTAGCAGTATCTGGAATCGTTTTAGAATTAAATCTATTTATACTTGAAATATTATATCTTTATGAAGAGGATTAAGAATTTGCTGAATTCTATGCTGAGCTACCGTATTAAGGAGACCTAGGATTAGGCGAAATTGCTTAAAATAACTCCTCTGTCTTGTTATTACTCTATTTTGTACTATTTAAAGGAATATTTGGCTAAATTTTCTTTTTATTTGGCAACATACCACATACACTATTAATCAATTAACTTTATTTAGACATAATCTGTTCAAATGTTGATGGTGGCTTTTCTCCTTATGTCTATTTTTAATTTTGTAAAGGGGATTTATTGTTTTCTTAAGTGTTACTTCTTCCTCTTGTTTATTATTACTTTTATAATATACCTGATGAACCACTCTACTAGATGTTAGAATGCCTGCGGAATGTAGAATTCCCATTTGTAAGGTTTTAAGCTGTATGCATTTTTATTTCATCATTTTGGTGATTTGTATTTTCTAATTAATGCTTACGAGGTGTTATAGCAGGAGATACACTTTTTCTCACAGGTTTTTATTATTTTTGTTTGTTTTTTTCTTGCAATTTACAGATGAATTCTTTGTTTTTAAGCATCAAATCTTAAGATATTTTTCTATTTCTACCTTCATCTTGATTATTTTCTTTATTATTATCTCTATTAGATTTTTGAGGAATATTTTATTAAGATTTATTCAGAACATTACTAGAATTTCTTCTGTTTCTGTTGGTTAGTTAGTCTAACTACCCATTCAATTTTTAAGTATCCCCTTTTTTCACTGCATTCTCCTATATTTGCTGAGGCACAATATCTATTAAAAATTATTCTTTTTGTTGTTATTCCTCCATTTCGGCTAGTTTATTTGCTTAACTCAGTTTTATTTAAAGTTTTTCTAGCATTTATTGCTTTTTTGTCTCTAAAAAAGCTGATTATTTTAAAGGATCATCAACATTTTCACTAATCTCTTAGTTCTTTTTGGAAAGTTGTAAGCATGCATCTAAGGCGCTTATATGAGAAGCCGATTATATTTTAGATTTATTTAAGCCTTCCTTTAATTGTTATGATGAAGTTATTGAGGATTATTGTTTTGGGTACTTGTTCGTTATGTTTGATAAAATAGTATTCTACTAATTTGGCAGCTTCTTTTAAATGGGAGATTTACTGTAGCGATTGTTAATGCTATTTTATTTTCTTTAAGTTACTATATCTACATTTTCTTTTTAGCTGTTAGTTGCCTTCTTAACTTCAAATCTTCCTCCATTACTTGTTCTCAACTATTTCATTTAATCATGGTTCTCTTTACTATTTATTAGATCTGATTTATCTTTTGATGATTCATTTAAGGAAATCTATTTGTTTTACTATTGTAAAGTAGGAATACTTGATGAAGATGAACTAGGTTACATGTTAATTTTAATAGTAGCATTGAATGTATCACCTTGCCTATCTTCTGTAAATATAAATTTATTTTACAAAAAAAATTCAACATATTTCTATTATTCATTCTCATCTAAATCAGAGAAATTCACAACATTTGATGACATATTGCTCAAACTTGACTGCTAATGCTTATAGGAGAATTGATTTGCTCAGTATTTAATTATTAATGTCTTCTTAATTGGAAAAAATATGTTTCTTTTACCTAAAAATAAAGAAAGAATTTGTTTGTAATTTAAGCTTATTTTCTTTTTGTTAGATAATTTATTTGTCAGTTTAGAAATATCATTCAATTTTATTAAGAAAAATCCAAGTCTTAAGAAAATTAATTTTTTTTGTTGTTGAATTGAATACCCTTTACCTTACTTTTCTAACGCCTATTTTTTTTAGCCGGTAATCAATAATGTGTTTTATTACTATGGAATTTATTTTCTTTGTGAATTATCAATTGTCTACAATTAGCATTAAATCCTATACTTTATTTATGCCTAAGCAAATGAGCAATAATATCCTATTTCTTTATTCCAAATTTTATAAAAAGACATTTCTCATGACTCAAATTTATTAAACTATGAATTATTTATAAAATAATAATGAAAACACTTTTTTAATAGCAAATCAAATAAAAGTGTTGAAATAATTTATTTTTAAAATAATATTTTTCATTAAATTTGATTAAGTAGATATTTTATTTAGGATAAAAATATTATTTAAGAAATATTTTTTTAAAAATTCTAATTAAATCAATCTCATGTTTATTGTGTTGATTATATTATTAATAATCGTACTTGATTGTAATATTTGCAAGACTTGTCATTCTTTAAATTAGGCAATAAATTTGTTGATTTCTGATTATCCCATAAAAAATCAAATTAATTCAATTTATTTATTTAATATTATAATGGGATAACCAATTACAAAGTAGAACAGAAATTTTAAAAATGAAATATTTACTATTGAAAATGATGTACTAAGTTTTAAAAAGCTGAAGGTATAAACGGAAAAGCAATAGAAATTTTAAATTTCAAAATAATCTGAAGCTGGATTTGAATAAGCTACCTCTCAATTTGGAGGTTATGAAAAATTATCATTAGTAAATTGTAATGTGAACATATTTGCATTGAAATACCTAATAAATAAAAATAAAAAATACTTAAAGCACATTATTATTGATTTATGCAAATTCTATTTGACAGATGAAGATGCAACATTAAATAAAAAACAAGCAAGTAATTAGCGCATGCTATCTGAAGTTAATTTTGTCCATATGATTGAATAATTCTAACTAATATCAATTCAGTATATTGACATTATGTTCAATAAAACGTAGCTTATGTCAAAGGAAAGAGAAGGCGAATTTTCAAATAGTAATTAAATAAGGATTGAAGAACAATCTTTAAAGAATAATACTAAAAAAGCTGCTAATGATGATGAGTAAGTATATCAGCATTTACATTTATTGAACAATTATTAATTTATATAGAAATAAATTATGTTATTTCATCTGTATCATAAAATTAACACCTAAATTCTGAAATTATTAAATTACTCTAACTTTTAATGACCTTAAACTCAATCAAAGCCTAAAACTGTAATTTATTTTTTAAAAATAGAAAGTTAATGAAGATTTTTAATTGCTAAAAAGATTGTAAATTTCTTTAGTATGAAACTATTTTGAAATAAAAATTTGAGGAGTAGTACATTTCTGAATAGAAAATGAAAGAACTAACTGAAGATTTAATATGGGGTAAACTAAAAAAGAAAGAAGTTTTTTTATAAAAGTTAGATTAAAACTCTCTCAATTAAATCGAAGAAAGCTTAACGAAATTTAAAAAATATAGTAAACATAGTTTTGAGAAAAACAGATTGATAATTCATGGAAGTTCTTTATATTGCACAGCTTCGATTAAATAACTTTATAATTAAATATTGCTAAATGGCTAATTTATAGAAGCAATAATTTTCAAAGATAATAGAAAGATTCCTAATAGAATTTTTAGAGATTTACTTAAGAAATTATCAAAAATTAATAGTCTAAAAGAGTTAGCTTTTATTAATTCTACCATAGATGAAGAAAATATTATGCATCTAAGATATTTAATATTAAAACTAAAAATTAAATATTTGATATTGTATAAATCTTATTTTCTTTAACCAGAACTAGATCTGTTGATAAACAAGCAATTGAATGAACCTTCACATTAAATTAATTAGTTTAGATTTTCATTAATAGATTTGTAATCAAAACAACTTTATGAATTCAGCTAATATTAATTTGAAATTGATAGCATAAATTCAAAGTCGAATGATAAAATTATTTTGTAAGAAGATTTATTTTTATAACAATCAAAATATCCTAAGAAAATTTAAAAAATAATTTCAAATTATTAAGGAAAAAATGTAGCAATACTATAAAAGGATACTATTGATAAGATTTTGTTTAACTATTTTTAATATTTGCATAATACCAAAAGTGAGATGAGAGAATTAAAGCAAATATAAGATGATTTAATAGTACTACTTCAAGAATAACTTATCTAAGATGACATAAATGAGCTTAATTATTCATTAATTAAAAAACTTATTAAATTTGTACAAGAAAAGGAATTGTAAATAAAATTCGAAGAAAGCATGAAATAATGTAAATCTTATAAGCTGCTTTAAGAGAAATATATTTTAGAAGCACTTGAAAAATAAACTTTTAACAATAATACCTAATTATAAATCAAATATAGCTATTTGCATGGATTTACAAATATTAAAGACAACATTGATTATCTTATTTTATTAGAGGCTTCAGATATATACACTATCCTATATAATGCTAATCAATACAATTTTGATTAATAGTTGCATAATAATTCAAGCCTAAGTTCAAATGCCTCAATCAACTAATAAGATTTAAAAAGCAGAAATTTCTTTCACAAATTCTTTATGTACTTAAATAATTATTCATATAGAGAATATAATACAGAGAAATTAGTAGATATAATTTCTTCAAATATACAGATAGATAATCTTATTATTAATGTTGGAGTAACTGATAAGATAAATGGCTAAATGAGTAAGAAAATATTTTATGAAACCCTTCAGAAATTAAAGAATATAAAATCTTTTCAATGGTATGATAGATAACTAGATACTTATTCTATAGATAGGTAATAAATAAAAATAGATAATAAAGACTTGGAAGAATTTAAATTAAAATTAAACTCTAACAGTGATATCAATAATTTCTATGAGACACTACACAATGCTTATAATTTAACTAAAATGAGTCTATTTAATTTATAATTTTCTAAAAAATAATTTGAACAATTTGATAGAAGTATCTTTCCTGTATTCTTGAGCAGCTTAGAAATAGAAACTAAAGTTGTCGAGAATGCCTAATACATTAATTCAGTATTTCAATCTACTTCTAATTTAAATTCTCTCACCTTTATCTTTAATATAGCTGATTGTGAATTTATTAAAGAAATTTAATTACCATACTTTTTAAAAGAAATAAATTTAACGATTAAAGGAGATTCAAATTTTAATTACATCCTAGTTTAGTTAGGCCTTAGACACAGCATATGGTTAGAATCTTTAAGTCTTAAAGGTTTTAATATGCTAGGAGAAATGCCTTAAAAATTTAATAAATATCTATAAGGCGGAATGTTATAAGGATATGAAAACCTAAAGAAATTATACTTGAATTGCAAAATTGAAGATGAAAATTTTATAAACCTTGTATTAAATAATATAAATTTTTTGAATAAGGAAAAATAAAATAAGAACATTTCAATAAATAATACCAGCAAAGAAAATTAAGATTATGTGAAATCATACTTTTAAAATAATAATGAAAATTAAAATACTAATAATTCTTAAAAGTAGAGGAAGTAAAAGTTATATCAAAGTGGTTTAAAATCTTTAACCTTATTAGAATGCTTTTTAAATCAAAGTTAATTAATAAATCTAAATTTATAAAATTAATATGAATCTTTAAAGATCTTAAATTTATCTAGAAGTAGGAAGGTAGATAACTTCGTTTTTCTCAATAATATTTTTGAAAACTGTAAGAAATTAAAAGTACTTGATTTGAGTTATAGCAATATTAATGATGAAAAATTTAAAAATGTAAATTTAGATATTATTCCTAATTCTCTTGAAAATCTAATATTGAGTGGTAATTTTTAAATACAAAAGATCGATGCTGTACTAAATAAAATATTTAAAAGATGCAAAATAAAAGTATTGCACTTAAGAGATTGCAATATTGATGATGATAAAATTAATAATTTAGAGTTTAATACACTGGCAAAGACTCTTATATCTATTGATTTATGTAATAACTCTGAACTGTTTGATTTCTCGTTTCTCAATCACTTTTATGATACAGATAATAAATTAGAAAGTATTTATTTACCAAGAAATATTGAAATGAGTTACTTAAAATTTGAGCAATGGAGAAAGAACCTGAAAGTATTAGATATTGATAAAAGTGCTTCCTCAAAGTTTAAGAGTGATCACTTTAAATCATATTTGCATTAAAAATTAGAATATTCATTTGATTATTTACAATTCAAAAAAAGATATTGTTAAAAATTAAGTGATTAGTTTTTTAATGAACATGAGGAATTCAAATTTGCTAATCTCTCAGATCTAAGATATCAACAAATCAGAGAATGTTTTAATTTAAAAAACTATGATGATAACATCACTAACGAAAAGAAGAAATCAATTACAGAAAATACCATAAATACTTCTCTTGACGTTTAGTATTCTCAACATGTCCATCCCTTTTATTTTTACCCATTTTTTAAATTATAAATCCAATAGTAAACACTTAATATTAATTCTGACTTAATCTAAAATAACAATAGTTAATTGATAGAATAAAATGATAAATCTTTAAACACAAGTTACTATAAAAAAGTTATCATACCAACAACTAATCAAGATATCTTATAAGAAATAAAAAGGACAGAGACATTACCTAATCAGAAAAACAATGATATTGAAAGTATATCTTTAAATCCATCAAACGAACAAAAAAAAATAGTATAATATTAGAGTACGTAAAGTAAATAGATTGATTATTAAATAGATTCTGACAGCTTTATCAAAGAATAAAATATCTTCTTAGATCAAGAATACAGCACAGCTAATTTTTTTAATGAATACTATTCAAATACTATTTTATCTAAAAAACATTAAGCAATAATAAATTCAATTCCAATAAATTCTATCATAATAAAAAATTAAGTCAGAAATATAGAATTCCTTCCTTAATTAATAGAGAGATCTTAAAATATATAAAAAATAGATTTCACTGGATCTAATCTTTTCTTTGAATCGATATTGCAAAATAAAATAAAATAACCACTTCTTCATTTACAGGATTTAAATTTATCCAACATGGAATGTAAAAGTGAGAATTAAACAATTCTAATAAATGAAATTCTCAAAAATTCTCCTAACCTTTTAAAATTAAATTTAAGCAATACTAACATGAATTCAAAGAGATGTTGTGACTTAAATTTGATTAGTAGTAGTTTATAATTTTTAGATATTTCATAGAATAGATTCCCTTCTTTAAACATATTTAATGATTTATTCTTAAAATGTAAAGAAATTAGAGTACTCAGGCTCAATAATATTTGCTTAAATATCAATTTATGTGATAAATCATTATTTAAATCATTGAGTTATAATTTATAAGAATTGTATTGCTAGTTCAATAACTTCAATGATTCGGATGCAATTAACGATATCCTTATCTAATCATAAAATTTGACAATACTGAATCTTTCTTATTGCGAAATTACTGATTAAACTAATTAAGAAATTAAATATGATTAAATATCTCCTAAGCTGTAGAATTTTAATTTTGATAAAAATTATATCAATGAAACATTCTATAAGTTTTACTCTTTTCGAGAAAGATGCCCACATTTAAAAATATTTAATATAACATACTAAAGAAATTTTGATGATAGTAATCTAGCAAAGCTTCTTAAATAAATCCCTTCTAATTTAGATAATTTAATCAAAACTAACTTAGAAAATTAAGTAAATGTGTTGATAATTGAAAAATTAGATAATAGTTATTATTGC
The DNA here is from genome assembly GCA_000260095.1 of Tetrahymena borealis. Taxonomy (NCBI): domain Eukaryota; phylum Ciliophora; class Oligohymenophorea; order Hymenostomatida; family Tetrahymenidae; genus Tetrahymena; species Tetrahymena borealis. Next base: position 279,896 of record JH651293.1, on the reverse strand, counting down.
AGTAAGCAATTGAATATGGAACATAGTACTTAATAACTATAAGATAATCAATCAATTAATTTAACTTTCGATACCGATTTCGGCTTTAGTTCTTTTAGAAATAGTAATTAAGGAGATGAATTTTATATAATTAAGAAAAAAATATACTATCTATTTAATAAATATAAGAGTGAAAAGAGATGGCTAATAAATACAATCAAAAATAAAATAAAAGAATTAGATTTGTCATAGAATTATGATTTGAATAAAGTTCACATGGAATGCATAAATTAAATGAAAGAAAATGAACATTTAGAAACATTCAAAGCACATAATACTAATTTAACTAACTAATTAATTAGTGAATTGTAGACATCATTATTATTTACAAATTTAAGATATTTAGATATATCTTCTAATTATAACATAAAATCTTTAGAATTCCTTAATTAAGTGTTTAATACAGCTGTTCATCTATATTATTTAGACATCTCTAACCTACAAATCACTTAAGACAAGATATCAACTATAAATTTTACTAATATTCCTCAATCACTTTCCTATTTGAATGTAAGCTTAAATTACATGATTAAGGATTTCTCTTTTCTAAATAGTGTATTTCTTGTAACTAAAAATACCTTAAGATATTTACTCCTTTAAGAATGTGATTTAAAATAGGAAAAGCTTAAAGAAGTGAACTTCTAACTAATTTCAATGAATATTTAAGTTATTGATTTTTCCAAAAATCCTAATTTAAATTAAATGTCATTCTTATATCCCTTATTTAATAAAAACCCTTATTTTATTTTAGACTCTTTAATATTGAATGATACTTCTTGTGATCTCTTTGAATTTTTATCTAAGTACAGAGAATAAGTTAACACAATTAAGTATGGAATTAATCAATTCTATCCTAACTGTTCAAATAGATATAAAGTGTTTGCAAACTTAGAGCTTTTATTCATTAACTCATTATCAAAAACGTTAAGTAATTATATTTAATTTATTCTATTTAGAATGCTAATTTATGTTTTAATCAATTTTTAGAAAGTGAAAGAGAGAAGAATATCTTTAAAGTGATGTGTTTGAACATGAAAAAGATAAAGGAATTCAAATAATTTAATGTATACTAACATTTACTGATAAATTTATTACATTCTGATAACAGTATAAAATATCCCTAATATAATAAAAACTTTTTAATAATGTCTCCATTTTCTATTGCATAAGAGATCCATAAAATAGAAGATAGTTCAATAATTTAATAAAGCGAGCATGAAGAAAATGATAATTTTAATATTCTATTGATTGATTTTTGTATCTTAAACAACTAAACAGATTACATCTTTGCATATGATAAGTTTTTCTTTTAGGACTATCCTGATTTTTACTTCTAAGATATCAAACAAAATAAAAGTAGTATTTAATTTGCACTAAGATTACAAAAGAAAATGCTCTTTTATAAAATTAAGCAAGCATTTTTACCTATTAGAATAATTTGCTCTGGGGGATTACTTTAAGAATTATAATAAACTGAACTTGATTTTTTATAGTGCCTAAATATGGTTCCACCTAGTGAGATAAAACTCAGTAATGTTAGTATACAATTTGTGAAAAGTTGGTATGCAATTAATTACTATTCCCCTCTAACAGTAAGTACACATATTGATATAAATTATTCATTACTTGAGAATTCCTCTGTGGCAAATTTTTTTGGAAATTATTTCTATTAAATCTTTATTCGGAATTTCAAGGCAAGCTCTTTCAAAGATAGATTGAAATCATACACTTCAAAAAAGTGTTATACTTTCCTTCAGTTATTTAACTCTCAGCCTCAAAGATATAGATTTGATCACTCTATTATTTAATTAGAAGAGTTGTTTTAATAATAATAAAAAAAATATTACTACATTCTTTTACTTATTTATCCAATTTATATTATTACTTGTGCCTTAGGAGTTTTCTTAATATCTAATTTCAATGATATTAAATGTGGCCAAGGTATCTCATGGTACTCTTATTTCTGCTATGCCCTATTTGGTATAATAACTCTAATTTTTGAAGCTTATTTTTTTAATATAACGCTCAGATATGTATCTCATTTAATCCCAGAACTCAATACAGATTGCAAGTAAGCATTCATTTGAACTTATTTAATAATAAATTATTTAATTTATTAATTAATTTTTGTATGTTTAATAATTAATAGGAGATAATTTCCTCATAATGTTATAAATAGAATCAAGCAATATATTATTGATATCTAATGGCTAAATTAGTGGTACATGAACTATACAATATCCTTTATATTTAGCTAGTTTTCAAGATTTAATTTCTTTAATAATGTAGCATATCTTTATACAACATATTAATGTGCTCATGATCTTCAATTCACTATTGCTCTTTGCTCTATTATTTTAACTACAGTATCTGAGATGCCTTTCTTTTTAGCTAAAATATTTAGAGTTAAACATACCACTAAGTTAATCACCTCTAATATAGATGCTTTATATGAGATTTGCAATGCAATAAAATTTTAAGCTGTTGCTGAAGTGTTGGCTATTATTTCTCCTAATAACTCTTTTTTATTTAATAATAAAATGTATAATTTGAGAATCATCAATAATTTCTTGAATATTTTCTTCCATAACCTACCTTTCATAACAATTTAAGCATTTGAACTGTTTTCTTAACAAAAATCTGAGTAATAGCTCGTGATAAATCTTGTAACATCAAGCATAATGTTTACTATATCTCTTAATAAATTTCTAAGTATCACACCTTCAATAATACTTTAAGAAGATTTTAATTAGTTGAATGTGTATAAGAGAAAGTTTATTTTACCAAGATATAGGACTTTATTGTCTACTTATGAATCTTAAATTTTGCTTTATAATCACTACGAACTACTTAAATGTATATAATCTTAATAATATTATTCTGAATATTTAAAAAAGTAAGGCTTTAAAGTTAATTCAAAAGAATTTTATGATTAACTTAAGGTATTTTAGTTTCTCAAAAAATTTTAGTATAATATTGACCAACTTCAAAGCTTCTTTGGAAATATGGATTCAACACTTTATTTAGAAATAGATTAGAATTAAAAAAATCACTATCAATCTTCTTCAATTCTTATAAGAGATTATACCAACTCCTAAGAATTATCAAATAATGAGCTTCTTAGATAATAAAGAGCACCAAGTTATATACCCTGAAATAAAAATTGCACAAAAAAATAAGTAAAAGTTATCACAATTAATAAAATTAAGGATACAATTTAAAGAAATCTTATTATCAATATGGTTAAGATTAATAATACCTATTCATAGTATAATTAATTAAGTTTTATTTATAAATTAAATTACATTAGTAATTTATCTACATTTATTTACTTTTATCGAATACTTTAATAGTTTATTTCTTACAATCTTGAGAATAATCATCAAAATCGAAATTATATACTTCCAATTTCTAATAGTCCTTCAGCAAATATTCCTAATTAAAAATTATTTGTATAATTAATCTAATTAAAAAGTTAGTGGTAAAATAAGAATTCTTTGAATTCTTTAGATATTATCATAACAAAATTCTTATTTTAAGATTATTTGATAGATAAATATTGGCTTACTTGATGTAAATTAATTTAAAATCTTCAGTAAATCAAAAATGAATGTAAAATAGTATTTGAAAAAAAGTTAGCATGATAGACTCAGATTTATTAGTTAATCAAGAGGATTAGTTAGATAGAGAGAAAATCAAATTTGAGATACTGAAAATTAAAAAATTATTGAATGAGTAACAAATTCTATGGTGGAAATATATCAAACTATTGATTTTTTAATGGTCCAAACAGACAATTAAAAAGAAAATATTTAACAAACACCAAAGAAAAAAAAAAAATTAAAGGTTCAATATAATTATTACAAAAATTGGCTGGATATTATGAGATCATCTAATAATAATAGAAGAAAGACATTAATTATATTGAAATCCCTTTCATTTGTAAATATAACAAATTTTTCAACTAATTTTATTAGCATTATCAATCATTTCTGTATATAATTTATTAAATTATAAGATAGATTGACAATTTAGTTTAATTCATAACTATCAAAAGAATAAGAAGTAAAGAATATTGTTTCAAGTAAAAATATATTCAAGTAAATTGAATTAAATAATAGTTTGGAAGGTAGTATTCTGATGATAGATAATTAGTTTGACAACCAAAGCAACTTCGATAGTGTGTCTCAAAATGGATACAATAACAATAATTCTATTCACTCAAATATTCCTACTCTATAGCCAATGTTTGTTCACTAGTCTATTGCAAACCAACCAATGACTCAATTTTAAAACCAGTCTGATTTGAGGTAATTCGCGTTCTCTATTTTCATTTATCAATGTTTTTAACAACAACAAATAAAAAATAGCAAAATATACCAAGAATTGTACTTATAAGTTAGCAAATTAAATAAAAAGATATGAATTAGTATAATATAACTCTAGAGTTAACCATTTTAATTATAAAATAGATAGTTTGCAAATCCTGATAGTGATTAAGTTAGTGAATCCAATATTTCTACCCACTAACCTCTCCATTCTATAAACCCATCTAATTTGAATACTTAATCTAATACAAAGTCAATTTCTAATAACATGAATCTTCTAGTAAATATTCCTTTAATGAATTTCTTAGTAGCAATGAAGCACCTTCTACTAAAGATTATTTATAAAAAATCTAATTCAATTCACTTTAAACTTAGGATTTTCAGGATTTCAACAAAATTTTAGCTATGAATCCAAGGGATCAAATCTACTATTTTGAGAATATTTATGTTCCACATAACATAGAAACTTTTAACCCTAAGCAACTTATTACAGACTCTTTTCTCAAGTTAAAGAAGTACAAATAGAGCATATTCTTTGGATAGTATATGAATTCTAAAAGGCATGGAAAAGGTATAGCAATTATTTTTAAAGCAAAATTTTGCAGATAATTCAATTTACAGATGCTTCAACAATATCTTATATAAAAAACTAAAGGTTTAATGATCTATAATAATGGGAGACTATTTGAAGGTCTTTGGGAGAACGACCTCAAGCATGGCAAGTAATTTTTCATAAATAAGCTTTAAATAATTAAAGAATAGTAAAATTAATATGCTTTATTAAATAAAATTAAAAATAAACAGAGGATTTGAAAGATTCCCAAATGGTAGCACCTATGAAGGTTAGTATGTAAATGGAAAGCCAGAGGGAATAGGTACTTATACTTACTTTAATAGTGAGGTTTATGATGGCTAGTGGGTTAATGGTATGAAGCATGGAAGTGGAATTTGGAGAGGTTCAAAAAATGATTCATACATTGGTGAATGGAAATTTGGTAAACCTGACGGTTATGGTGTACATACATGGATTAATGGTACTTTTTTAACAACTAAACTAAATTTAAATTTATTACCAATTTGGTATGAAAGAATTAAGGAATATAGTTATATAATAGAAGATAAAAATTAATATTAAGTTAGTGAAAGGTTACAACAGAATTACATTCTTATAAAATAAATAGATAGATAGATGCATACAAATTTATCAAAAATATTAAACTTAATTGCAATTTAAAATTAAAAATTAGGTGATAGATATGAGGGATAATTTAAAGGATGCTTAAAACATGGTGAAGGTACTGAAAAATTTTCAAATGGTGATATTTATATTGGAAATTATGTAAATGGAAAACCAGAGGGTTATGGTGAATATTATTGGATAAATCAATCTTTTTTCAAGGGTTACTTCAAGTAATTATATTAAATAATATCCTTCCTTTTACTAATTAAGATTTTTCACAAAAATATCTACAAAAAGAAATGGCCTCAGAGACGGGCATGGAGTGTGGAAGAGAGGACCTGGAAATTCTGATACTTATGAGGGTGAATATGTTAATGATAAAAAATGCGGTTATGGTGTATTTACATGGGCTTCAGGTAATGTTTATAAAGGCCACTATTTTGAAGATTTGAGACATGGTTATGGTGAAATGTATTGGACAGATGGCTCTTATTACAAAGGAATGTGGGAGGTAAATTAATCATGATTTTGTTTAAAAATATGTTCTTTTATTAATTTGCAGTTAATATCTCATCTCATATTTATTTAACTGAAAAATAAATTTTCCAATTAAAATTTTTGAGTGAAGAAATATATTAATAATTTCAAATTTTTATCGTTGGTTACTAGCTAACTTTAAAATAAATGAACATAATTAAAAATTTATCAACTTACTTGCAACTCTTAATTAATATTTTGATTTGTAATAATTTTTAATTTTCAGTTGATTTTGAATGTTTAAATAAAACAAGTTAAATTTACAAATACTAAACATGCTTTATTTAAAAAAATAATTTTATTAAACAAATACAGAGAGGTATCTAACATGGTGAAGGAGAAATGTGCATGCCTGGAGATACACCAAAGCGAGGAATGTTTGAAAATAATGTATTTATTGGTCCAGGAGATTAAAATGAAAAAAGTAACTACTAAGGTATAGATTCTCCAAGTAATCAAGCCTTATAATAATACAGAAATAGAGGGTAAAGCTATTAAGGATAAAGTTTTATTAATAATGGCTCATCAGTAAATAAATTTAATACACTATTCTGTTATTAATAATATTCTGTAAATAATTTATAGCAAAACTCTCCTTAAACTGAAAAATCTATCTAATCATAAAAATAAAGACTTTAAAGAGTTGATCTTAAAAATTAATAATAAGGTTATGATGACGAAAACACTCTACCAAATATAAAAGGGACTACGGGTAAAGGAAAATAAAGGCCTAAAACATCCCAAGTTGGAACTAAAAAAAGATCCTTAACAGGTCATTCTAATAACTAAACATTCACTACTGATAACAACAACAATAACAATAATATTATATAAGCAAAAACCTTCTACAAAAATACAAATGGCATACCAGCAATTCCTTAAAAGAGAGCTACTACTGCTTAATAAGATACTTCTAGAAATAGACATGTCCTCAAAAACCACAATTTATTAACAACGTATTCACTATTTTTTAAAATTTATATTTATTAGAGATTTCATTTTTTAATAGAAATGTCACTACTCCTAAATAAAATACTGCAAATATTTCTCCAAGAAGTAGTGTAAATGGTTCTTTACTAAATCGTACTTTAAATGGATTAACGAAGAAACTAGGAGGATATGATGGAACAAAATAGACTCCATCAAGTCTTCGCCAATAATCATATGTTAGTAACTCAACTATGAGAAGTATAAGTGTAAAGAGATCCATTATAGGAGCTCCATCAAGAGAAAACGGAGAAGAATATAAGAAAACGATTAAATATAACCCAAATACTGCATAATCTAACCGCCCTTACACTGCAAAATCTCTAGACTCGAAATAATACTGTTCAAGATATAGTAAATAATAAAATAAATTAGGTATTAAATTAAATAACTTTTAAAAATATTAATAGTGAAAGCAGTTTAATAATCTAACAATTCAAGCAAAATATATTGAATGAGCTAATAAAATCTTACCTTCCTACTTACCTAACTGTACATGAAATAACTTATATTTTCCTTTTACTAATTTATACTTTGAAAATGGATTTAAATGAAAAGAATATGATGAAACTAATAAAATAGATCAATTTCGTAATTGATTTATAGAAATAATTTATAGAAAGAATTAAAAAAAATAATAAATAAATAAAGTTTTAAATTAATTAAAGATTTGGTCATTGCCAAAATTGTATTGTCTATATAAATATTCATAAAATTAATTAGTTTTAATTATTATTTTTCAAATTCATAATTCAATTCTCATCCTTCATTGTTAGTTATACTATTACAAATAAAAGAAAAGCAAGCACGAGCACATACCTACCTCACCCACATCAATTTAATTTTAAATTATCATAGATACATAGATAGATAATATTTAAGAATTAATTTATTCCTAATCTATCTATCAAAATGCTTATAAAATCTAAATGCGATTAAATTAAGTTATTAGTTTAAGGAATAAAAAAATCAATGAATAAATAGATAAAGTGATAGATATATATTTCGTAATAAATAATACAATAACACATTTACACATTTATTAATATATTATTTTTATTATTATTTTCATTTTCTGAAAACAATTTTCGTATAATTTACACGTAATTAAACTTACACTATCCTATGATATTTTAAAATTTACCTCAGTAGATATTAGTCTTAAATTTTATCACTATCCTAACAATTTGGTAGGTGAATTTAAATAGAATTTAACCTTTTTTTCTATGAAAAGCAATCTAAAATATTGTTAATATCTCCTTTTGTTAATGTTTAGCTATAATTGAGATTCAATTTTAAACATATTATATTAGGTAATGAATTAAAGCAAGTAACGAAACTAGGTATGCATAGAGAGTTAATATCTAAATAAAGTTCTGTTAAATTTAGAATCCGTATTTGTTCCATTTTCTATAAGGAATAAAATAACTAATTGCCAATAAACTAATTATATTAATCTTAATTTTACTAAAATTGTAAAGAATTTAGTAATTTTAAATTTTCAATTCCTTTAAAAAAATACTCAAGCCCAATCCTACCATAAGAATTTCCATACAAGATTACTTTTAATTTCTATAGATTTTCAGCCTATTATAAACCTTCTCCTATGATTTTCAGGCACTCATTGTCTATTTTACACCTTGTCAAATCCAGTACTACAACTCTTAATGAATTGCATGATTTAAGTATTGATTTTAATCCTTAGCTTCCTAGATTATGAAAATTATTGTAAGATTAACTAAGATAACTAGTCTTAATTGAAAAATCTTCTAAATTCTAATTCTCCATAAATCCTTCGCAAATATTCTACCAACCTTAAGAAGTCAAAGAATCATCGATAAGTGAAAGTTATATTTTTTTCAATTATTTAATTTCGCTGAATATATTTTTAAAATACTTAGCTCCTTAATCATATATTTAAGTATGAGACAGAATTAATTGTAGATTTTCAAGCTTCTTAGTTTTCGAAAATAATAATTTGAGTCCTTTAACACTTTCGCTATCAAAACCACATTCATGAATAATAAGTTATAGTTCTTCCAAATTAGTACACTTCCCAATCCCATCACATAATCCTATAAATCCATTAGATTCTAATTTATTATTATTATCAATTCTAATATTTAATTTTATTAGGTTCTATAGAGTTGATAAGCTTAAGCCTAAGAATCTACCACCATCAGAACCTATTTCGTTTGAGCTAATATCAATCCTTAAATACTATAGCATTTAGATATTTTCTACTCCTTATGCAATATATTTTATTCCCTCTGCTTATAGTTTATTTTTTTGCAAATCTAAATGCATTTATGAAATATTTGTTTGAGATGCTAAAGCTTCTCCTAAACTTTTACTCCCATCTACTTTAAATTTGCTTGGTCCTACATACATAAATAAAGATTTTATTTTAGGACCTATTTCCTTCATTCCATTAGCTATACCTCTTGCTCCGTTTTCATTCAACTTATCTCTTGGATTTATTGAAAAATTTAAATGAGGATTCTATTATTCAAACCACTCGATTATATAATTTTTCCACTTTTCTTCCTACATTTCCTTACTTACTTATTTTGGGAGAAGATATATTTTTAAACTTAATCGGAACTTTATGATAATTTATTTTGTTTCTCAAATTAATCAAATTTATTTAATTGTGAATTTGAAATCCCGCTTATATTTTATCGTATTTCCTAATAAATATATAATAAAAGTATTATACTTTTAATACCATTAATATAAATATAAACTGAATATTTATAATTTCTCACTTGTTTGTTACACGCTTCAATTGATCAAAGTCTATATTTATTTCAAGCTTTACCACAATATAAATTAATTTAATAGCTAATTATTAAATTATGTCTAGCTTATATAATTTTTATAATGATTTTAGTATCCAATAATAAACTGATTAAATTTGAAATTGTTAGTTAATAGAAGCTAACTAGCTATTTGATAATAGATTAATAATATTTTTTATATAGAATTATTATTCTTTTTTAAAATTAATTTTAATTTAAGATAGATAGATAACTAAAATTCTTAGGTGCAATATGAATGAATTTTTAAACTTCTTTAATTTTAGATATAAAAGAAAAATCATTTAATTATCATTGCAATTATTTAAGTTGAATCAATTTAAGAGGTTTTACCTTAAAATTAGGTTAAATCTTAGTATTAAAGCTTTCGATAATAGAGAAGGAAGAGTTAAGCTTAGAATAAATCAAATACTTATAAATTTAATAATCTTGCATTTTTTCTATAAAAGATAAAACAAAATTAATAATAGTGATTATTTTTTTCGTGGTAACAAATTACTTGTTTGATAGGAATTTGGGTAAAGTTAGTTTAATTGAAATATAGGAATGTATCAAGCTTATAATAATATGTTAAAATCTCATTTTGATTATTCAAATGAATTTTTAGAGTTAAACTAAAAGATTTGGCATATTCTGAAAGGGTACCTTAGCTAAGAAATAAAATATTAGGTTTAGAAGAAGGACCAATAAAATTATAGATGAAAAAGAAACAGTGAAATTTTTTAGCTGGCAAAATGTTAATTCGTTGTAATAATAAATTGTGAAGTTTAAAAGCATCAACTAAAATTGAAATAAGAAAAAATTATTAAAAAATCAATTATTTATCCTGCAAAGAATCTAAAAAAAGCAAGCGACAGAAATCATCCATATTTAAAAGGAGCAATTAATATAAAAAGAATGAGCAATTTGAATTTATCATAATCGTGTATTACATATGCAGCTGAAAAACCTTGTGAAAGAGTATAAGAATATTTGAAAAATTCTATGGTAAGCAATTCATAATTAGGTCAATATACTTCATTGCAAAGCTTTGATGAAAAGGTTCCAGCAGATAGAATACCTTAAGTATTGTAAGAAATATTTTAAGATAACTCAATAAATTTCAATATCTATAATAGGTGTATAACTTAAATAACAAATATATTAATTCTATAATAGAGAGGAAATAAGGCTTTATGAAGAATTGTGTGTTAAGAACGATCAATATTTCGAAGCCGATAAGTGTGTAAAATTGATTGAAAGGCTCCAAAAACAAGAAGTTAAAATCTCAGAAAAGGCAATGAAGAACATTAATAAAAGCGAAGTAATTATTCTAATGAGTTGTATAATATAAAATAAGTACCATGAAATAATAATAATATTTAGATGTCCGAATTGGAAGAAATTAACTTATAGTAATTCTAAGAATTTAATGAGATTTGGGATAAGACCATCGAAGATTACACTAAAGAACTAAAGGAAAAGGAAAACGAATTAATCTAATTACATGAATAATAAATTCAGGAGTTTGATGAAAGCACTAAATACATTTAATTCCCTAAAACTAAATATTCAACTGAAGTCCTCCAATTGAGACACTTGCTAGAATAGCTTAACAAGAATAAAAGGTAATGAATAAATTAAATAAATTGATCATAGATTTTTACTTACTTACTAACGTTAAAATTATAAAAATATCTATTTGTTATTATTCCATTAATTTATAAGATAAAATTTGACTCATTAGCAAGCAATAAGATAATAAAAAATTCATATCAATAAATTATTAAATATTATAATTAAAATATTTAGATATTTGGAATCTCACGATGTTAAAAAGAGAATTTTGGAATTAGAATAAAGGGATGAATAAAAATGGTAGGCTGTTTTTGAGTAGAAAGTCCAAGTTAAGAGAGTTCAACTACTCTAAAAATAAAAGGCCGAATTATAAGCTTTGTAAAGCAAATTAGAGAACTAATTATAGTTAAAGATTAGAACTAGAAAGCAAGAAATGAATAAGTAAATAATAATAACTTTAATTAATTAATTTATATTGAATATTAATTGTCAATTAGATATGCACAATGGCTCTAAAACATGAAGCAAGAATTATCTGTCACATAAGGATTAGAACTTAGTAAGGTTATAGTATAGGGAGAAAAGAGAAATGTAAAGGTAGAAGGAGGTATGTGTAATTCCTCTCTTATTATGAGTTAAAATTACAGTTAACTATTAGATATGTCAAAATCTTATAACACCCCTATGAATGGAAATCACTCACATATTCAAAATTGAATGAAAATATTAATTCTTGTTATTATAATTATTATTAATATGTCTTATTTATTCATTATATCTTTTTTTGAATTCTCCTTATTCTACTCCAAATTAAGTAATTTGTTTTGTTATATAAATTAATTCATATTTTTAAATAGATAATAAAGCAAACTAATCAACCAATAGTTATTTTATATTAACAAACACAATTATTTAATGTATAATATAAGTGACATGATACTGATTTTAGTTTTTACCCAATTCAAACTATTTTTTATCTTAAATTTGTCTTAATATCTGTATTAGTCTATAAACAATTCAATATTTTTAAATTCATAATTTTATAACATTTCTATTTTAAAATATATAATTATTTGTTAGGAAAGTTATTATAGTGATTCTAAATTTTGATAAATATTTCAATCAATCAATCTATCTATCTATCTTTCAATCTATTAATATATCAATCAATAATATCTTTCTTAAACTTATGATTGTCATTATCTTCTACATCAAGAGTTTTAAACATTTAATAGTATTCATTTTATTCAGTTTTAACTTCATCCTATTTAATTTTCAAATATTTTTATCACAGCGAATAATAAAGATAAAAAATTTTACTTTTAAAGAGGATCTACCATAAAGATATTTATATTAGCCAGAATTAACATCAAAATATTTAAGCTCATGAATCATTGGCAAGCTATAGCCAATATTCTTCTAAAAGATATTTATATCTTTATATTCATCATCTAGGTGATTAGATTTCTTAACTTTAACTGCTATATTAAACAATTTTTTGTGGTTTTTCTTTAGTTGAGATTCTACTTATCGTTCTCTTTTATTTAACTTAAGCATTAATTCATCTTACTAAATATTCTTTTTTTAAATTTGTTCGTTTTGACGGTATTCGTTTATCTACTATATTTCCTCTAATTATTTACCAGTGAGGCTTTAAAGCCTCTCTCTAAATTTAGTTCCACTATATTCATCTACAGAAACTTCATTTCCTATGTTTATTAAATCCTCGTTTGATAAAATTCCTGTTAGTAATCCACTCATTTGAGTTTTCTGTCTTTGTAAAATCTATTTTTATTGGTAAAATTATGATAAAATTTGCATATTTTTTTATCTTTTGTAATATTTTATGCTTTATTTAAAAGAGAATCATTTAATCCCCCATTAAAATTAATTAAATTCCAATATGGTATTTAGATAGTAGATAAAGAAGTGAGGAGTATTTTTATTTTAAATCGTTAATTTAAATTATAAAGATTATAGAAATAAAAGGCTTACTATTTTTCTTTTAAAGGACTAGTTTTAAATTAAATTGGTAGTATTCTAAGGATCTATTTTGGCTTTACCAGCTTAATAAAATAGAGATAATCGCTTTCCTTCATTATTTTTAGGTTATTGTAAAGATTAATTTTTCAATTTAACCTTTATTTACAGTTGATTAGGATTTATGGGATTTAGGTTTAAATAAGGTTACATAGATAGCCTTTGAGCTAATTATTTCATTTTTTAACCTTTTGTTAAACTCTCATTAGATATTTAGCTAATTCTACTTTATCTTAAGAGTTCTTCACTACTTTCTTCTTCCTCTTATGGTGATGAACTGCTACTCTAAGAAGAACTATTATCTTCATTATCACTATCTTATTTAGTATAGCTTTCTGCTGTTTTCTTTTAGGCAGATATATCTTCACCATCATCTAATTTCTTTTGTACTGAGCCCCTAAATGTCATATTGTATCTTATTTTTTACAATGCTTCCTCTTCTTTCTCTTCTATTGATTTTCTTTTTGCTGTATTATCTCTTGACTTATTCACTGGAGTACTATCATTAGAATCATCTATTTAAGATTCAGATTCAAATTCATTTTCTAAGGTTCCCTTCTTAAATTAAATCTTTTTATGTAGTTTATTACCTCCCCCACTCACTTTTGTTAATTCATTTAATAATATACTCTTCTTCTACATCTGATTTGTATTTATTTCTTTTTCAGGGATTGTTAGATCAAGCTTTTCTTTATTGAATTAGCTTCTATTGTGATGACTACTTCTTGTACTTAAATCTTTCAAATTTATAGAATTTGATAACGGAGAGGCAAAATAATGGTATTGTCTCTTTCTTCTTTTTCTCTAATTAAATTTTACATATGAAATCAATAAATTCCCATATTTGTTAGATTTAAATCATTTTATAACTTGCATTAAAAAAAGAATAATATTCATCTTTAAATCTTATAATTACTGGAGAAGTTTCAACTTATTATTCAGGAGGACGCAGATTTATTTTTTCAAGTTACAACTTTGGCAATATTAAATCCTTATTTAGATTAATTGCTTTTTCTACATCTTTATATATGTGCTTTACTTTTAGATGTTTAGGCTAAATGTAATATTCTAATAATTGTTACTCACTATATCTCTGCTTTTATTTAGAATTCTTCTCGACAGACTCGATAAATTTTAGATTATGCTACTTTCTTTCCTCAACAGATACACGAGGTATTTAATCATCTATATACATGATATTATTTAACTATCCGAGACTTTATATTCTCAAAATATTTTGCTTAGTACTCTGCATTTTCGAATGATAATAGTTCTATTTCCAACCTATATTTCTTTGATTTAGAAGAGCAAAACCTATCAAATAGTTCTAATAAAACCCTAATAATTATTAGAAATCATTAGTTAATAACTCTATTAATCTTATCGTTTTTTATCATTAAAAATGAATATTAAATATAATTAAATAAGTTTATTTTCTTGTAATCACAAAATTAATTATTATAATTTGTATTGTCTAATCTATTCAAACAATCTCAACAAAATATGACTTAATGTGATTCTATTATTTAATTATAAGATTATTGGTAAAAACATATTAATACCTTGTGCTATTTATTATTTATAGGAATAAAATATTGCAAGAGTATTAACCAATTCTAAGTAGACTTTAAATGTGAAAATAATCTATTTTGAATATTTTGTAAGCTCTAGATATTTTAATTCTATGAATTAAATGTAGTTATCAAATTTTCAGTTTTGATAAATATTGAGCTGATTTGTTTAGTTATCTTATTGACTAAATGAATTAATTGAAATTACTTAACTTAAAATAGTTAGCTGATTATTGATACATTTATAATAATGAAATGAAATGCTTTATGTATACAGTATGGGTTACTTACATCTTAGTTATTTGATATAATTCGTATGTTATTTTATTATTATTTATAGAAAAAAAACAAATCAAATAAATATATTTCTTTATGATTATCATTTCAATTTTCCTTTCATTCTGAAATAAAAAATAACTGATTCAAAATAATAGACAGTCTTAAAAATACTTTTTTGTCTATGTAGATCAATCAATCAATCAAATAAACTAACTTTTCTTAAAAATAAAGAATATGTAGGATATTGCATAAAATATATATTTTTTCTACCAGCCTCTAAAAATGCAATGACATTTGATTGAATTAAAATATTATCAATATCTTTTTATATGTACTAAATAAGAGTTAGTCTATTATTTAAATAAAAACAAATAAAATAAATGTTTGTTATTTTTAATTTATTCTAGAGTGGTGAATACTAAGATAAGTATTTAGCATCATGAAGACTACACTAAAATGATAAATATAGATAATTTTGAGAAATATTAGTTAAAGAGATAACCCAATCCATTATTGCTAATTAAAAATACAAAAATAATTAATAGATTAGACAATTAATCTAAGGAGAGATTAATTTTACATTTATATTGTACACATGTTTGGATAATTCTAATGCCTGAATTACTAATATAATTAAAAACTTTCTTATCTTTACTGTGAAGAGTATATTTAATTTATTATGAGTTTGTTTTATTTATTTTATATTATTAATAAGATTAAGGCTGATTCTAATTGGTTTTAATGATAAATTATTGATTTCTTTCTTTTACCTGAAACGTAATCTAGGAAAAGTAAATTAAAAATAAAACATTCTAGAAATGGTCTATTATTAAAATCTGATTCTAAAAGGATTTTTGTGTAATCTGACACTGTACTAAGATTATTTGTATTTTTCTAAAAGAACCCTTGCAAAAATTCTAATAATTTTTATAATGTATTCTATTATTCATTCATTCTTATTTTTTTCTAATAAAAAAATTGTAGCTGTAATGATATAATAATAATTTGCTTGAGTTTAATAAGTAGTGTAATCACCTAATTTAACAATAATCATTGAATAGCACCAAAATAAATTTAAGAATTAAATAAATTTAGTGTATCGATAACGAGTAAACTTATCCATAATTTGTTTTTCTGTGTGGTTATACATATTCTTTCATGAAAATACGTCTTATCGCACTTCCATCACTCCTATTAAGATAAATATTAATATAAATCTCTATTTTTAATGAATAATCGAAACTAAATATTTACTTCTTTCCAAACTTTAAAATGAAGAAAGTTTATCCTTCTAAAATTTCTATCTTTAAATATATTATACTCATTTATCCATTAAAACCTATTATAATCTAATTTAACTTAACGATGTATATTCTTATATATAGCCTAATCTCTCTAAGTTGGGCATTTTCGGAGCTATTATTTATTCCCTAAAAGAGAAAGGTTGCTTCATTAGCAATAACATATTAAGGTTTATTTTTAATGAAAAAAATAAATTTTCTTAAACATAAAGAGTATAACTCCATTCTTCCAAACACTATCTTGGAGAGGTACTATCGTTAATTATACTTATATAATATTAATAAATATCCTTCTTAGAATATAAATATGAGTTTGGACAGTTATTTTGAAATATTATTATATTTAATAATGGTAAACTTTTGTTAGTATTTATGATTTTTCATAGAAATATAAAATGAAAAAAGTGGACTTTATTGAATTCTGATTTTTTAAAATAACTAAAGATGACATATAATAAATTTGTCTTTCAATTTATTCTTGCAAATATTTAAACGTCTATTTTTTTCCAGAATCAGAAAAATATGGTTTAATAGTTTTTCAACAATTTTAAAATAAAGATCTTTGAGAATCTGATCTTCTTGAATTCAAACCTTAACTATATTCAAATCCTTTTTTTAAATTCTGACAATCGTTTTAAATTTAATATTGAGGCTAGAATGATTACTATCATAAAATTTAAAATTAGAATGAATAAACAAACATAAGACGTTTTATAGTTACTGCTCAAATTTAATTCAAAATCTATCTCAGATATCAATAAGAACTGGTTGATAAATAATCTGGTATGAGGTTTTAAACTTTTTTGAGTGTATAAAATAATAAAGAAAATTTATAACAAATAATTTACTAAAGATAAATTGAAGTAAAAAATAAATATACATTCAAAGATTTTTTCCCAATTAAAAATAATAAAGAAATATAATCATTAAAAAGTGAGTAATACTGCTTCCGTACATCCTTTCTCTGCATCTGAATAAATGTAACAAAATCCTCAATAAAACTAATAATAAATCAAACAAGAAGAGCTTACTAATATTCACGACTGTTAGTCTTAGCAAAAATATGATAACAATAATAATGCATGTTCTTCAGTAGATTAAGATTCACCTTCCTAAATGAAATAAAATGACCTTAAAGCTCAATAAAATTAATAAAATAATTAAGTTAAAGAAATGAGAGAAAAATCTCCTTGGTAAACAACTTGGCATTATAGATTAATTCAATATTGGTAAACTGTTTTTAACAGAAGAGTTGCTTCCTTTTCATGTTTTGCCTTACAAGTAGGTGATATTATCATCTTCTCGGTTGTTGTAGCTTATCTAGTTTACTGCTGCTTAAAGGTTTAGAATGAAAAATCTTCAGGTTCTATGGCTTAAATTATGATGGGTAATTAATTAAATTTATAAAATATTAGAATTTCCTATGATTAATTGTTATTTATCTTATTAAAATCTAATTTGTTTCTAAATTTTAATTATTTTCATAATAAAAATATATAGCTGCCACAATAGTTTTTGGATGCCGTAATGGTCTTTTGAGTCATGTTTTCGGTTTGAGCATAGAAAGAGCTGTTTTATGGCATTAACTCTTAGCTTGGATCACTCTTGGATTATCTTTCAATCATTGGTTCCACTCAAAATCTATAGCTAGCGGATTTATTATCTAAATACCTCTTATGGGACTTATGTTATTCTCTATAAAACCAATTAGAAGATACCTATGGGAATTATTCATGAAGATGCACTGGATATTAATAGTTGCAATGATTGTAGGATGTATAGCTCATAAAGTAACTGTAGGTTTGATTGCATCAATCTATTTTATTTTAGATGTCCTATATAGGTAAATACTTTTATTATATTGAAATTTATTTTGTAAATTAATTAAAATATATTAATTTATCTTTAAAATAATAATAAATAGAGCCTATACTGTTTATCAACATCGCCATATTTCAAAAGAAATGATGCTCGAAAGAATTGGTGCTAATATTACTAAAATATCTTTGAAAAATAAAGATTGCAAATACAAGGGTGGTTAATATTTCTTTATTATGATTCCCAAACTAAGTTATTTCCAATGGCACCCTTTCTCTGTGTGTAGTGCTTCATATGAAGACGAAATTGTTATCTATGTTAAGTGCTTAGGTGATTGGACAAATGAACTTTACAAAATAGCTGGTGAAACAGGTAAACCTAATATGGTAAAAGGTTATCTTGATGGCCCTTATGGATTCCACTCTATCAGTCTTGAAGGTGATAAGTATTAAAATTTCCTCTGTATTAGTGGTGGTATTGGAGTTACTCCTATTATTAGTACAGCTAAAGAAATTCTCAATTAAATAGAATAAGGAAGACCTGTAAAAAGTTTACACTTCATATGGACTGGAAGAGATTCATCAATAGTAGAAAGTGTATTAAAGCCTGATGATTTGAAATCATTATTAAACTAAAACGATGAAGGTATCCTCAAAACATTTTATCACTATTCAAATAAGGGTGATAAGAAGATTGAAGATTTAGAATAATAATCCTTGAAATAGTAACAACCAATTGTAAAGTTAGATTAAGGAAGACCTGATTTTTCTAAATATTTTGAAGTAGCTTTTAACAGTGCAAAATAAAGTGGATAAAATTTGGTTGGTGTACTTACATGTGGACCTCAATAGCTGATCGACACAGTTGAAGTAAGTGCTATGAAATGGTCTAAGGATGGCATTAGATTTGATGTCCACTAAGAAGTGTTTGATTTCTGAGGTACTTTTCTATAAAAATAAAATCTAGATTGCGCAATAACCAAAGATAATAAGTTTAATTATATTCGATAAAAATGGAACTTTAGCGATATAATTGATCTTGAAATAAACAAAAAAAATAATAAAACATTATAAAATTTAATTTTAATTTATACTAAATAATATATTACTATATTTATTTATTCATATTCCACTGTACAATTCTTATCCAATTTCTACTAATTTTAAAAATTATCCCATTAATTAAATGTGCTCCTTTAAGATAAAAAGTTAGAAAACAAATGAAAAAAAAAGTAAATTAAAATAGGTTGATTTGATCAAATAGATCTATCTATCTATCTCTTATCTAATTATTACCTTGTTGTTATATTTTAATTAAAAAAAGTACATAATTACGAAATAAAATCTGAAGTAATAACAAAAGAAAAAGATTACTCTAATTAAATTTAAATTTCTTAAATGATTACCTCAAATTTTTCTATCATATTTAATCTCTTTATAAAATTGAAAGTTTAAGTATAAATTTGATAAATAATAGACTATTATACTAAATGGTTCATGATAGAAATACCAAAAGTATTTGATAAGATTTTTTATGGTTAAGGTAATAAGTAATTCTACTTTTATTTAATATCTCAACATTTACCACAATAACTAGTATAATTATTATCAAAATTATCTCTTAGAAAGAATGTCTTTTCTTTAAATTTGCGAGTACAAAAATTAAAAATAATAATAATAAAAATGATAATAAACAATATTAGATGTATTCATTTATTATTTTTTGTATTAAATTTACAAAATTTAATTAGAGGATTGATAGATTCAGTCAATAAAACCTGGTGATATTAATTTTGTTTACATTTGAAACTAAAACTTGAGGAGCATATTGAATGAAAGCATCAAAAAGACTGTAAGTTAACTAATTAATTTATAAAAAGAATAAATCTTACTTTACTAAATAAACAGAGAGATATTTTTCCATATAATTAAAATTAAACTAAAATTTAACATATTACAAAAAACACTAGTTAAAATAAATGCAAAATTAGGTAGAGTTATAAAATACCCTCAATTAGGAACTTATTTAAAGTGAAAAATAAGAAAAAAGAAGTTCTATCAATCAAGTTCGTAGACAAAGCATATTTTCAGAATACACTAAAAAAATATACCCAGAATGGTAGACAAGCTCTGTTTACAAGTTTATCTAATTTTGGCAGTCTGTTTTTAATAGAAGAATTCTCAATTGTTGTAATTTTACTATCTAGGTAGGCGATGTTTTATTTTTTATGGCTATTGTAGCATACTTAGTTTATGCTTGCTTGCTTATCCATAAAGAAAAAAAATCAGGAAAAGCAACATAAATTATGCTAGGTAGGTTTTATACTTTTTCTTTAATGAGAACAATTTTAAAAAATATCCATCATTTTATATAAATAATAGGTGCTACTATAGTATTTGGATGTCGTAATGGTCTCCTAAGTTATTTATTTGGTTTAAGTTTTGAAAGAGCAATATTTTGGCATAAGTTAATGGCATGGATTACTTTAGGACTTTCTTTAAATCATTGGAATTATGCAAGAGGTATTATTTCTGGCTATATAATTGAAGGAGTTTTGATATCTTTTATTCTTTTTTCTATTGAGCCTATTAGAAGACATTTCTGGGAATTTTTTATGAAAATGCATTGGATATTAATTATACTCATGTTCATTAGCTGCATTCTCCATGAAGTGGGACTTGGAATAGTTGCAACTGGTTATTTTGCAGCAGATATAGCTTTTAGGTAATTAATCTCAATTAAATTATATTTTTCTTAGCTAATAAAATTTTTGGTAACCTTTAAAATATACGTTCCTTTAAATGTAAATAAACTATAACATTCCAATTTAGCTAAATATAAAATAAATTTAAAAATACCAATAATAAATCTTATTTTCTTTTACTACTTATAGGATTTATGTAATTAATAGACACAAAGAGATATCAATGAAAATGGAAATAGAAAAAGTTGGCAAAAATATTGTTAAAATTTCTATGAACAGAGAAAATATAGAATATAAAGGAGGATAATATTTCTTTATAATGATACCTAAGTTGAGTTACTTTTAATGGCATCCTTTTTCAGTATTCAGCGCTCCTAATGAAGATAAAATTGTATTTTATGCAAAAACTAATGGTGATTGGACTGGATACCTTTATAAAATAGCTGGGGAATAAAATAAACCTGTAGTAATATAAGGTTACCTTGACGGACCTTATGGAGTTCATTCTATTAGTATAGAAAGTGATAAATATTAAAACTTTCTTTGTATAAGTGGAGGTATTGGAGTTACACCTGTTATTAGTACTGCTAAATAATTACTATATGAAATGGAATAAGGAAGACCTATTAAGAACTTGCAATTTATTTGGGCTGGAAAAGATTAGGCAATTATAGAAAGCATATGTAAGCCTAACGAATTAAAAAAACTGACAACTGATAAGGAAAAAGATACAGTATAGGCTTTCTTCCATTTTACAGATGAAAATGTTAGTGATATAGAAAAATAGAAATAAAACAAATAAGTTGAAATGATTAAATTTTATTAAGGAAGACCAGAAATATCGAAGTACTTTGAAATTGCTTTTAAAGCTGCACAATAAAGTTCTAGTAATCTTATTGGTGTTATAGCTTGTGGACCTTAATAATTAATTAATATAGTAGAATAAAATGCTTATCTTTGGTCAAAAGAAGGAATAAGGTTTGATGTACATTAGGAAATTTTTGAATTTTGAGGATTTTACCTTCTAATTCTATTGTAGATATTATTAATAAATTGTATTTATATCTGTTTTGTAAATTTATTTAAAAATAACTCAAAATAATTATCAATTTTATAATTAATTCTACTAATTTAATAGTGTTTCGTAGAGGAAATAATAAATTATTAATATATTTTTTGGAAAAATCATATTAATTTTTATGAGAAGTGAAATTAAAATTAATCTTCTTTTTCAAATAATTTAAGTCCAATTTTAACAAAAAATTATAAAGGATTTGTAAAAAGTCACAGCTTGGAAAATCAATTGAGCTTGGCAATTAATTATGTATACTTATCGAAATCTAATTATTGGGATTAAAATAAACTAACTCAAACCAGCATTACTAGTATTTTTATCATGAAATCTAAATTGTAATTTCAAGGTAGGAAAATTTAGAATAAACTAGACAAGTAATATTAATAATTATTAGTTTACATTTAATAAATAATTTAATTTGGATTGCTTTTACACCAGAATTGCATTAATAAATAATAAATTTCTTATATATTCTGCTTCTAATTAATTTAATTTTTGAAAACGATATGGTATATAATTTAACTCAAAATATGATTATATCATTATAAATATTGCATCTAATTGTTTCATTACCTGAAGCTCTTTAAAAACAATGTAAAATTAAAATAAAATTTTCTAGAATTGATCTATTAATGAAAAGCTATACAAAAAACCTTTTTTGTTTTTCGTTATAAAAAAGAGTTATTATTGACATATAAGTAATAAATACATTTAACCTTCACTTCTATTTTATCATTTTATTGTCTTCAAAGATACTTTAGCTTCCAAACTAAAAATCAACAAAATTGAATGCGAAAGAAATTATCTCTAATTTCTAAATAATAATATTAATAAATACATTTTTGTTTATTTCTATAAATTGGAAAGTTATCAATAATAGAAATAAATAATGATTTTAATCTTTCAATATGTATTTCAAATACAAATAAATAGATTAAAATAACTATTTTTAAAAATATAAGTAAACTTTATAACTTTATTGTCGGAGAGCATTATTTATTATTGGGTCATTTTTAGAAAGTAGTTTTAGAGATAAGCAAAAATATTGATTTCAATTAGTATTTCCTTAGAAATATTTCAATCCAAAAATACATCTTCGAATTTCTGGTTATTTGCAATTCAAATTTTCTAGTAATCGTTATTTTAAATTCTGATTCTTATTTTAAATTATTTTTATACTAATGAGATAACTAATCTATGAGCCTGATTAGTGATTGGATAGGTTAGTTTCAATTTAAAATAATCAAAGTTTTAAAAGTAAAAACTAGTCAATATTGAACCACTTAGCTTATTCCTTTAAAATTTTATTAGTACAATATATGAAAAAAAAAGCAATAATACTTAATAATAAATAAAAATAAAAATTAAATTCTAAACTTTTTTAATTTACTTGTATATTAAAAAATACACAATCCTCAATAATAACAAATTTATGAGCACTGGCAATAATATTCTTCCAATGTACTATCCTAATTAATCAAGACAAATAGTAACTCAATAGTTATAAGAATCGCTTAAAAAATAAGAAAATACTTATTCAAATAAACCTCAATCCTAGATATAATCAAATAACGATAGTCCATAATATTCTCTTGATTACTCACCAACTTTGAATAAACCAAAAATAGAAAATATGAAATAGTAATAAAATATTCAATAGGAAGCCAAAAACAAACCAGCATGGTAAACAACTTGGCATTATAGGTGGATTCAATATTGGTAAACTATCTTTAATAGGAGAGTTATTTCTTTCTCCTCCTTTGCTTTACAAGTTGGAGATATTATTATATTTACCTTTGTTGTTGCTTTTTTAATTTACTGTTGCTTACTTGAGCAAGATACAGGTTCTTCAGGTTCAATGGCTTAAATAATGATGGGTAATTTAAAATTTAAAATCTAACTACCTTCTTAATAATTAAAGTTCTTATTTGCGTTGTTTAATATCTTAATTAATAATATTCTATATAAATAGCTGCCACTATTGTTTTTGGTTGCCGCAACGGACTTTTGAGTTATCTTTTCGGTTTAAGTCTAGAAAGAGCAGTCTTGTGGCACCAACTCCTAGCGTGGATCACTTTAGGGTTATCATTCAATCATTGGTTCCATTCAGATTATATAGTTAGTGGTTTTATTATTTAAGGAGCAATTATGGGTCTCATTTTATTTTCACTCAAACCAGTTAGAAGATATCTTTGGGAATTCTTTATGAAGATGCACTGGATACTTATTGTAGTAATGATAGTAGGGTGTATAGCTCATGGGGTTACTTTAGGCATAATAGCTTCTATTTACTTTATTTTAGATGTTTTATATAGGTAAATATTAATTTAATTAAATTAGTTTACTTAATTAATAAAGAATTGTAATTAATCTTTATAAAAAATTAGATTTTATACAGTTTATCAACTTCGTAACATTTCTAAAGAAATTAAACTAGAAAGAATTGGTAATAATATTACTAAGATCTCATTATAGAATAGAGATTGTCAATATAAAGGTGGTTAATACTTCTTCATCATGATTCCAAAACTAAGCTATTTCTAATGGCATCCTTTTTCTGTATTCAGTGCTTCATATGAAGAAGAAATTGTTTTTTATGTTAAGACCTTAGGAGATTGGACAAATGAGCTTTACAGAATAGCTGGTGAAACTGGTAAACCTAATACTATTAAGGGTTATCTCGATGGCCCTTATGGTTTCCACTCTATCAGTATTGAAGGTGATAAATATTAAAATTTCCTTTGCGTTAGTGGTGGTATAGGAGTTACTCCAATTATCAGTACTGCAAAAGAAATTCTTAATTAAATAGAGTAAGGTAGACCTATAAAAAGTTTATATTTTATATGGACTGGTAGAGATTCAGCTATTGTTGAAAGTATTTTCAAACCTGATGAATTGAAGTAGCTACTATCTTAAGATGATGCTTAAATTCTCAAAACATTTTATCATTATTCAAGTAGTGGGGATAAAAAGATAGAAGATATTGAATTAA
Source organism: Tetrahymena borealis (assembly GCA_000260095.1). Taxonomy (NCBI): domain Eukaryota; phylum Ciliophora; class Oligohymenophorea; order Hymenostomatida; family Tetrahymenidae; genus Tetrahymena; species Tetrahymena borealis. Next base: position 254,669 of record JH651293.1, on the reverse strand, counting down.
AATCATAAAAAGAGTAATAACAGCTAGTTAAGTTAGATAAAGGAAGACCTGATTTTTCAAAATATTTTGAACAAGCTTTTAACAGTGCAAAACAACATGGATAGAGATTAGTTGGCGTTTTAACATGCGGTCCTTAATAATTAATTAATACTGTGGAAGTAAGTGCTATGAAATGGTCAAAGGATGGAATTAGATTCGATGTGCATTAAGAAGTTTTTGATTTCTGATTATTATTATTAATTAAAATTATATCAAAAACCTAATTTATTATTACTGTCTTATAAAAATTCTATGTTAATGTAAAAAAATCTTTAAAATGTTAAAATGGATAGAAAGATACTCTTTCAAAAATAACTTTCAATTTAAGATTTTTATGTGTAATGGTTTCAAAAAATAAAATTGAAAATAACCTAATTCTAGTAGAATGCAAAACTATAAATTTAGGATGGATGAATCTTGATAAATAACTCTTAAAAGCTTAAAAAATGAAATGATTTACCTAAATCATCTTGAAAGTAAACTTATATAATTTATCTAATGTATTAATATAATTTATTAGTTGTTTTAAGTTAGTGATTACCCAAATAATTATAGATAATATAACTTTTTTATTATGCAATGTCTAAATACTGATAATCTATTTTATATTTAAAAAAAATTAGCCAAATATAGAAATATTAGAAGCAATAAATAACATTTAGAATTAGAAAGATAAAATGAACCTAAAAATTTAATCATCTTTTTAATTTTATAAACATATAATTTTTAAATAATAAATAAATAAGCAGAATAATTATGGTTTTCTATTTTATAAAATTTTTAAATATGAGAAAAATCAAACTTTAATTTTTTATTAATTAATTAATTAGTATTAGGGCTTGATATTTATTAATTTGTTCAATTGATTGTGTAAAAATAGTTAATTTGCTAAATAAATAATATATTATTTACTTTTTGGGTCGGTTATTGTATATTTTTATCTACTACAATAAGGAATTTACTTATTAGTTTAAGTTACTACATTTTTATAACTAAGATTAATATCATCACGTTAAAAAATAATTTCTCAACTCAAAGATTTTGATAATTATTAATTTTAATACAAATATCAAATCTAATATTTTATAATATCTCCTATAAAATTAAAAACTACAAATAACTTAATTCAGTTTTATTGGTAACTCATTCTTTTATAGCAATGAATAAAAAAAATTAATTAAAATAAGATGAAGTTAAAATTGAAGAACTTACAAGTATTCATTTTATTTAATCTGTGATCTAGCAGGATCGCCTCCCAAAAATTAATAATAATTAAGACTAGAATGGACAATCTCCAAATAAATAGAAAAAATATGAATGTCAAGAAGATAATAGCAATCATAAAAACAGAAGAAAAGAAAGTAATCAATAGCCAGCTTGGGATTAATCTTGTCGTTATAAATTTATACAATGTTGGTAAACCATTTTTAATAGAAGAATTATTTCTTTTTCTTGCTTTGCTTTATAAGTAGGAGATATTGTTTTGTTTTCATTGGTTGTAGTCTTCTTAATTTATAGCTGCTTGAAAATTTAATATCCAAAACCATCTGGATAAATGGCAGAACTTATGATGGGTAAAATATTTAAATCTACATATTAAAGATTAAATTAAAAAAATAAATGATTATAAATACTGATTAATTAAATAATTATTTTTTTATTTAATAAAATAGCTTTTACAGTTATCTTCGGTTGCCGTAATGGAATAATTAGCTATATTTTTGGTTTGAGTTTAGAGAGAGCTGTCCTTTGGCATTAGATCTTTGCTTGGATAACACTTGGATTGTCTTTTAATCACTGGTTTCATAGTTTTTGGATTATAAGTGGATACATAATCTAATCAGCAATGGTTGGATTTATAGTATTCTCTTTCAAACCTATTAGAAAATATTTTTGGGAGTTTTTTATGAGGATGCACTGGATTTTAATTATTCTAATGGCTATTGGGAGTTTTTTACATGGCGTTGGATTAGTTTTAGTAGTCACCGTTTATTATATTATAGATGTTTGCTATAGGTAGATTGAAACTTAATTATTCCAATTTCATTTAAACAAAGTTTATATTTAAAATAAAGGATGTACACTGTATGTAAGCACAGTAAAATTTCTAAAGAAATGAAATTAGAAAGAATTGGTCCTAATATAACTAAAATTTCAATGAAGAATGATAATTGTAATTACAAAGGAGGATAATATTTCTTTGTTATGATTCCTAAATTAAGCTATTTTGAATGGCATCCATTCTCGGTGTTTAGCGCTTCCTATGAAGAAGAAATTGTAATTTATGTAAAGTGTTTAGGAGATTGGACAAATTAACTTTATTAATATGCTGGTTTAACAGGCAATCCAGCAACTGTTAGGGGATATATTGATGGCCCATATGGTTCTCACTCAATTAGCATTGAAGGAGATAAATATTAAAATTTCCTTTGCATTAGCGGTGGAATAGGAGTTACACCAATAATTAGTACAGCAAAGGAAATGTTCTATTAAATGGATTAAGGAAGACCTATAATTAATTTACTTTTTATTTGGACTGGTAGAGATTCTGCTATAATTGAAAAAGTTTTCTAGCCTGATGAATTGAAAAATCTATTGTCATTAGAAGAAATTTAAATTCTATAAACTTTCTATCATTACTCTGATAAGGGAGACAAGAAAATTGAAGATATTGAAAAATAGTCACTTAAAGATTAAAAAGATATTGTTAAATTAGAATAAGGTAGACCTGATTTTAACAAGTACTTCGAAACTGCTTATAATAATGCTAAATAAAGTGGTCATTCACTAATTGGTGTTCTAACTTGTGGCCCCTAAAGTTTAATCGATATAGTTGAAAATAATGCAATGAGATGGTCGAAAAATGGTATTAGATTTGATGTTCATTAAGAGGTATTTGATTTTTGAAATTTTCTATTAAAAGTAACTTTCATTTAAATAATTTTGGAACAATAAAGTGATGAAATGAAATGAAAAAGTAAGTTATTCAATAAAAAATGTGAAATTAAAATGGATTTATTTTTTTTAACAATAAAATTATTATGGTCATTATTAATTAATATATAAAAATTAAATTACGATTGTGTGAATATCTATTTTATTGATTTTGATAAAAAATCTACTTCTTTTAATTGTTTAATTTTTTTAATATTCTTTTTTCTATTTTATTCATTAATATTGAACTCAATTTTTAGAATTTTAATTTTATTAAAGATAATTTGGAGATTTATTTTTTAAAATAGATTTAAAATAATATATTCAACAAAGAAATATCTCCCTATTAATTTTATATACCTTTATTTTAATTAACTCTATTTTTTATTTTGGCTCATTACTCTAACTTTAAAATTTATTTCTATCTTCATAAACCTTTTAAGTTGAAGTTTAATAATATAAATGCTATTTAAAAGATTTAAATCGTGTATTTTATCATATTTATGTCCATTTAATTCATTTTTACAGAATAGGTTATAAAATAAAGTTAAAAATTTTTTTTGTTGAATTAAATAATTGAAGGATTACAAATTCGATTATCAGAAGATAATTTGTTAAATTAATAATATTTTAACTGGTTATTTTAATAAAAGAAATAGAAAAATTAGGAAAAATGAATATGTAAAATACTAAATAAAAATAAAAAGAAGAAGAAACTTATTACTTAAATTTAAAAATCTAATCAATCTATATATGCATGAACAAAATAATTTTGTTTTAGTTATAATGAATTTTTTAGGGAATAAAAAAACTATCAAAAGAACTTAAATAACTAATATTATTTTCTGGATCTGAAACTTATAATATTGTAAGTATTAAATTAAAGTTTATCATCAATTTCTAAATGATTTAATCTCTTACTGCAATCAAAAAAGAAGAAGAAGTAAATTCTAAAATAGCAAAAGAAGTTTTAAGTTCAAAACCAACTTAGAGGAGTGAATAATATGCTAAAAAAAATAAAGAAAACAATAAGTTAAATACAAACAACAACATTGATAGATGTAATTTAAAAAAAGAAGAAGGTACTTTAGAAGTATAAATAGATAATAAAGATAATTATAACCCATATGTAAAATAGGAAATATAAAATATAAAGGTTGATATTATAGATAAGAGAATAAATAAAAATTAAGATAAGAAAAATAGTAGAAGGAAGCGTCGTATTTGGAAGACTTCTTACCACAAATAGTTTATTTAATTTTGGTAAACTCTTTTCAATCGTAGAATTTTCTCTTTTGGGTCTTATGCATTATAAGTTGGAGACGCTATTATATTTGGTTTAGTTATGGGTTTTGTAATATTTTATCATTTTAGGTTAACAGGAACAAAATAATCTGGGTGGTTCTGCGATTTAATGATGAGTAATAATTAATTTCTAAATTCAATTTATTTAATAGCTTTTTCGCTAAATTAAAAAAATTAATAATTACTACATTTTTCTATTTTTAAATTCAATTTAAAAAATTAAAAGCACTTTGTGTAATTTTTGGTTGTAGAAATGGTATTTTAAGCTTTATATTTGGATTAAGTTTAGAAAGAGCTATGCTTTGGCATTAATTTATGGCTTGGATTACATTAATAATATCGATAAGCCATTGGATCCATTGTCTAGATTTATGGAAATATCATGGTTATCTTTTATAATCCACTTTAATAGCTTTCATATTTTTTTCTTTGAGACCCTTTAGAAGAAAATACTGGGAATTTTTTATGAGAATTCATTGGATTTTGATAATAGTTACAATACCAGCCTCAATATTGCATAAATCTAGATTTCTAACATATTCTATTGTCTACTTCTTCTTTGATGTGATTCTAAGGTAAATATCAACATTTATTCATTTATTTAATTTAATAAAAATTCTAAATTTCATTGTATAGTGTGTTAAAGATGATACTTTTTGTAGATTTTAAAAAAATATTTAAAAATAAAAAAATAGATTGATAAAAGTAGTGAAAAACCGATCCTCGTCAAAGTTTATAACATTAGAAAAAGTTGGTTCGAACATTACAAAAATATCAATGCCTAAGAATAAAATAAATTATTAAGGAGGGTAATACTTCTTTGTAATGATACCCGAAATAAGCTATTTTTAGTGGCATCCTTTCTCCGTTTATAGTTCTTCTTATGAAAAGGATATTGTGATTTTCGTCAAAGTCCTAGGAGATTGGACTACGATGTTATATCGAATTTCTGGAGAGCCAGGAGAACCAGAATAGTTTCCAGGTTATATAGATGGACCATATGGTTTGCATTCAATAAGTCTGGATGGTGATAAATACTAAAATTTCCTTTGTGTTAGTGGAGGTATTGGAGTAACTCCAATAATTAGTACAGCTAAAGAATTACTATTTTAAATGGAGTAAGGTAGACCTATAAGCAGTTTATAATTTATTTGGACTGGTCGAGATTCCTGCATTGTTAATTCTATTTTCAAACCAGATGAGTTAAAATAAGCTTTGAATACAAATGATCATAAAATACTTTAAGAATACTATCATCTGTCCAATAATAACTAATCTATGTAGTAACTAGAATAGGATTAAAATTCTAATAAAAGTAACGATATAGAAAAAGGAACTGCAACTTCTTTATCTTCTTAACGAAAGAGAAATAGAATTTAATTTTCTAAATTCTTTAAATATGCATTTGACCAAGCTAAGAAAAATAAAAATAGCTTGGTAGGAGTTTTAACCTGTGGTCCGTAATAATTAATTAATACATGCGAATTATATGCTTAGGTTTTTTCAAAAGATGGGATAAGATTTGATGTACATTAAGAAGTATTTGATTTCTGAGAATTAACTTTTTAAGAAATACTGTTTTACTTAATCGATTATGAAGAAACGAAATAATGAGCCTATATATTTTTACTAGAATGAAAAAGCTAATGTAGATTAAATTTGCTGAAATCAGTAAATTTAAAAATGATTAAATGAAATAGCCTCCAATAAATATATCCTAAAATAAGTATTATTTTAGTAAACATAAAATTAAAATTTAATTAATTAATTAATATTCTTATTCTCATTTTTATTATGTTTTTTAAATTCCAGTACAACTATTTTTATATAGTATTCTTTTCAAATAATACTATTTTTATATAGTATTCTTTTCAAATAATAAAAAGCTTCCTCAAAATTATTAAATCAAAATATTTTGTTATAATTTCAAATTTAGAATAAATAAATAACTCTTTAACATTTTTTATATTAATTTTAAGTTATTTATTACAATATTTATCATCCAAATGTCATTTTTTATCTTTTTCCTGTTTAGGATATTAATCTTATCAAAATGTTTCTAAAAAATATAATGTCAGCTGTTCATTAAAAATAATTATGATTCTTTGGCCTGACCTTGCTTGCTTGCTTAATTATTTATTTATTGGTTATTTTTTCTTCTTCTATAAATCAATTAACTTGATGAGAAGAATATTTAGATAAAAAATTAAATTAAAAAGATTGAAATCTTTTTGAGAATATTCATATTTCTAACTAGATTTAAATGATACAATTTCTTTAAATTTAATAATTTTAAATCTAAAATATTTCGTTTTCTGTTAAAGAAATTTTATAGTTTAAAAAAAATCTTTAAAAAATGAGGAATCTAATGTTAAAAATAATAAACTTTTAGCTTCCATTTTGATAAATTATGATAAGAAATGAGAATATCCTAATGATGGATGCTGTTACTTAAGCTTTAGAATACTTTAGAAAAGAGGTTAGCAAAGATAGTATGAAAGAATAAAAGTAGATTTCAATATAAAAATGTTAGATAGGCATTTTATTGCTTTACTATTGTATTTTTACCAAATTTTTTATGAATAATAAAGAATACTGAGAAGTTTCGAAATTTAATAAAAATTGAGAATTATGAGAAGTAAATTATTTTTATAGGAGATGTTTGTTTTTTAGTATATATTTGATTTAATAAAGAGTATAACAATGATCAATACTAGATACTATTTCTTGTTAATAATACCAATCTATTTATATTCATCGAAAAGCAATAATATCATAAAGAAATTTTTTTGATCGTCTACCAGTTAATCTGACCTTCAGACATAACAAGAAAGCAGGAAAACAAATAAATAATTTATGATCGGTATTCCAATATGTTAAGAAAGATCCCAACCAAATCACAAACAATAAATCAATCGAAATTGTTCTATCTAGTGAAAATATCTCTTCATTGCTAACTCATTCATTTATTTATTATTGATATATTTATTAAACTCAATTAATAATATCTTCAGTAAGCTGAGGATGCAGGGAAATAATTGCTCATAAATGCATTGGCAAAAGCGCATTCAGTGTCGTGTCTGTATTACCAAATGAAGAAACCAGGAATTTCATAACCAAGTTTAGTTCTACCTTCAGCACAAACTTTACCTAAGGTGGCAGGATCAACATAACCAGTGTTACTAGCATCAGCAGGGATAGCTGGCTTACCAAGAACAAGCTTTTCAAGTGGAATACCTGCAAGTTCTACAATTTGCTTGTATGCAGTTTCTACGAAGGGTTCAGGAGATTCAATGAAGAGAGTTTGGTAGTCATCATAAGTATCTTCAACTTAGTTGTAGAATTGAACATTGTACCAGGCAATAAGGTGACCAATTTCTTTTTCAACTTGGTAGTATCCCTTCTCTTAATAAACGGTACGAGAGAAATAAGGAGCTTAGGGAGCATGGGTGTAAATGATGCTCTTGTTTTCGACCTTTTCACTTAAGGCCTTTTAGAAAGCAATGATGTAATCAGCACCAGGTCCTTTCATAACAGCTTCATTATCTTCATAATCAATATCAACACCATCAATGTAAGGATTTCTGTTAATGAAATCAGCTAATTGTTAAGCAACTTCAACAGGATTTCCTTAAGGATTACCAGTGGCACCGAAAGCACTAATAAAAAGTTATTTACCATTCTTGTGGAAAGTATCCAAAATGTATTTTTGAACTTCAGCGTTGGTGCTACCATATTCATTGCTACCAAGATTAGAGTGGATATTAGTCCATAAGCCCAAAGCATCAGAAACATAACCAGGCATCCAGAAGGTCAAAATAATAATGTCATAGCAGGGGCTGTTAATACCAAAAGAATCCAAAATAGAAGGACCATACCAGCTGGAAACAGAGTTAACATAAGCGATCTTCTTGAAATTCTTAGGAGCTGCGTGGGTTGAGCTATTGTGATGTTTTCTACCCAAAAATCCATTACAAAGAATGGGTAAGACCAAGAGTGAGAGGAATAAAACTGATTTGTAATTCATTTGTTTTGATTCACTATCTTTTCTTTTTTTAAAGACTTTTTTCAATTTATTTAGCTTAATTATTGTTTATTATTTGAAATTAGGAATATCTTTTTCAATGATGGATTCAAGTCTTGATTTAGATCTAAAAATTGATTCCTTTTGTAATATTATCTGAAGAGTTAAAGGTAAGTATATTAAATGAATGAATATAAATTATACTTTATTTAATAAATTTCATAAAAATTCTAAGTAATTATTTTTTTTTTTACTCACTGAAAAAGACCATTAATAAACTAAATAATTCTTGTGAATATAAAGAAAAAGGGTATATTTTTTATCATTTGTTTTATCTCTCTGCAGTTTTTGGATGATTGACTATTATCTCTAAATCTTAAATTGTATTGCTTTCAACTCTCGTTCATGGTTATTCTTACATATTATATATCTAAATTTATCCCAAATTAAGAACATATCTTTTTCTATTTCAAAATAAAATTTGTTTTTCGCAAGAACTCTTTCTAGACCTTCTTCAAGACTTCTCCATTTCATTCTTTTAATATAATTAAAAAATTCTTTTATAATACTCTTAAAATTAGATCAATATAATGGAGGCTTTAAATAATTAAAGTAAGCACAATTTTTCTACCTTAATTAACACTTATTTTAGCAGGGTGGGTTATTGTTAATACAATTTAATTTCTGCTCATGTCAAATTAAGAATTTCAATTTTCGATTCTTGATATTATTAAAACTTCGTTCTGTTTACAATATGCCATAAAATCTAATTACACTTAGTATTTTTACAAAGGAAACTAATTGATTTATTCATCTCTCTAAATTTTTAGCATAACAATAAAATTGCTTTCTTAGGATTTAAAGATTATAATTAGACTATTACCAGAATTTATTAGTATTTATCTAAACTTTCTATTAGGAGGATTTAAAATATTGTTAAAAGACTTACCTTCTAAGGTAAAATATAATGTTTATAACAAAATTTGAAAACTAATTTGATGGTTTGAGTAAGTAAAACCTCTTTGAGTGGTCTCTCTATGGTTTTTGACTTGAACATATATCACCAAATAAATAAATTAAATTTGCTAATTTTGTAAAATCTTAAAAATTTATTTATTTCTTGGTTGTAAAGAATTTTAAGTTAGTATTATTATAAAATAAAGGCTTTCTTAAATTTAAAGGTTTAATAAAAACATAAGATGCATTTAAGATTGTTGTTTATGATTTTATAGTATCTATTATATCTTTCTTTAGTTAAAAAATAAGTATATTACTATTTATTATATAATCTTTAGATTATTTAATTAATCTATAATATTTAGCTTATGGGTAATCTTTTTAATCAATTCAAAACCTATATTTCAACAATTAAGAATAATATCTACTAAAATGATAAACTAACTCAAAACTGCTGCTTTATTTATTTTTTTACTTCAACTTTCAATAAAAACGATATATTGCTTTCATGATTTACCTCACATGATAATCTTGGGTATAGCAAAGAAAACTATCATTTAAACAGAACCAGAAATTGTTTAAATAGCTGAGAAATATTTCAATTAATTTGAAGAAGCACATCTGAAAGGATAAGTTACGTTTGAAGAACATAGCTTATGGTCAGATGATATAAAAGATCACTATAAAGGAAGTGTAGACTATTGGGGGCATTGGCATTATATAGATTAAATATATAATCCTTATAATGTTGAAGTAACTCCAGATTGTATGGATGAACATTTAAATGCTTTAACTGCATTTAAAAAAATTTAAGATATATTCAAAAATGATAAATTTTATGGCAAGATTACTGTAATCAAGCATATATATTTAAAACATCTTGTTCATTTGATTGGAGATATACATCAACCATTGCATACTATGAGTCTATTTAATGAAAAATTCCCTAAAGGTGACATAGGAGGTAACAAACAAAAAATTTAAGTGGGAAATAGAAAAGGAAATCTGCACTTCTATTTTGATTCAGCTGCTTTCTTTTATAATTTTAAGGACAGGATACATAGACCACTTAATGATACATTCATTTAGTATTTTGATACAGAAATAGAAAATCTCATAAAATAGTACCCAATAACTTTATTTGGAATAAAATAAAATGGTAAATATATTTATTCAATACTAAATCAATAAATCTATAGAACCATTTACCTCATACGCTTATTTATTATGAGAATCCTACCAAAAATATAATAAAAGTAGTTTGATTTCTCATATAAAGTTATTTTTTACAAATAAAAAAAGAAAATTAATAAATATAATATTAGTTCAACAATTTCAATTTATAACTAACTTAATACTATATTTATATTAATAAAGATATTGATATCAACTAATGGGTAGCTGAGAGCTTTGAAATATCAAAGAAGGAAATTTATTCTTAAATTGATTTGACAAACAAAATAAATGTTAACATTATAAGTGAAGAAAACCACTAAAAGAATATTGAACTCTCCAAAAGATAAATAGTCAAAGCAGGATACCGTTTAGCTAATGTATTGATTAATTTTTTGAAAGAAGAAAGAGGATTATATAGTTTTGATGATGATAATAATGTCTCAGATAAAAGTAATCTATCATCTAGAGAGAGAAATCTTATAGTTTTCATAGTATTATAGACAATAATATTTATTGCTATTATTGCCATAATATCATATCGCTTTAAAAAGGTAAAAAAATAATTATGGTCAAATAATTCTCATAACATTGAAATTAGTAAAAATATAAACTTAGAACATTAAAAGTTTACTGACGACGTTTGATAGATTTCACAGAATCAGAAAATAAATAAATAAATTCTTGTTGTTTAATTTAACTAACTAACTAAACTAACTTTAAATTTCTTAGTAATTTATGTTGCTTTTTTAACTTCATAAAATAATCTTGACTCATACATATTATTTGTGATTTTAATTTAAGAATACCAAAGAAATATTAATGTTTTCTTATAATAGATTAGAAATGACATAAACTATATATTAATTAAAACTATAAGTCTCTATTGATTAAGGTTTTATAGAAATTATTTATTTTAAGTGGTTGGTTGTTTGCTTTTATAAAGAATATGGAATTAAATTTATATTATTAAGTAATTATAATTTGTATATAAATGGTTATTAAGTTTGAACTTTCTAACTAATTCTTTATTCATTGAAATTTTAATTGCTATTTTTATTAAAATTAATTCACCTTTATTATTAATGAAATTATGAACATCTTTACAAATAAATAATTGTGAGCATGAATCAAAAAGTATTTATGGAAAGGAAACGAAAGGAAAGGAAAATTAAATAAATTCTATCTATTTTTCATTCTATTTTATTAATCATATTTGCTGATACATAGATAATTTAGTCAGACTCGGATAGAGTTAAGAATTAGGAATGATTGAAGATTATGTATGCTCATATTATTGAAATATCTTTTTACTATTGTTGATATGTAGGAGAGGATATGAATCTTAGAGTATAGATTCAGTTAGTTACTAGTGCTTCATTTTATATTCTTCTATTTAATTGATTGGTTAATTATATGATCTTTACATGAATTTACTGACTTATCTTATATAATTTGTGTTAGGAATATTCTCTTAGTTTATTTTTTTTGCTGATGAATTAATGATTGATTTATTCATCTATGAAGAATTATAACTTTCATTTACATTAGAATTCAAAATAGATATATTTATGTTATTGAAGGTACTATTATTATTAATATTTTAATTAGAACTGTTATTTTAATTTCCATAGCTATTCAATGAATATTCTCTTTACCTATTAGTATTATTCATTCTCTATTTCAATGGAGTGTTCATTTCGCTCTTATTGTACTTTTATCTGTAGCTAGGAAGATTCTACAAGTATCCAGTGTTGTTTATGTTATTTGGATTACCATTAAGAGAGATGTTATTAAGTTAAATATTCTTTTGAATATCTTTAATTTTTTAAATGTACTCTAAATCTTCTTTTCTTTTCCTCTATTCTGTCTCTTTTTCTTCTTCGTATTCTAGTTTTTCTGCTTAAGAAGTTAAGTTAAATCTATGTGAGATTGTAGTTGGTGAATAATCTCTGGTATGTAAAAGTATATCTTAATTACTGTAAGTATTTAATACACGAACAAAGGATTCTGGTTAATATTAAGAATTCTATTTCATATTCTGTTTTCCTATTCTATATTACCTCTCAACTATTTCTAAATTATTCCCATTCAAATCGCTATTATTTAATACATTCAATTTCTATCTATATTCTGATATTGATCTTTGATGATGCCTTAATTTCATTCTTAATGAAGAATTTCCTATTAAATAATTATTATTCGACTATAAAATTGCTGAGTCTTCAAAAGTATAGCTCAATAAATTCTAATCTTGATTCTTCATTTATAGATTATTTGATATACCTTCATTCTCATTTTATTAATTATTATCCTATTGCTGCTATTGCTATGTTTACTATTCTTGAATCTATTTATTTTTTAAAATTAAATTAATTAAATAACTTTTTTAAATAATAGGATTAGGGTAGATTAGAGGAGGATATATCTTCATCTAAATATTATATAAACATTTTAAATGCTTATTCTATTAGGTTTAAAACTCATTCCTAAAATATACCCCTCACTATTTTATTTTACCTGTTAAGTATTTATAGATGGTAATTTAAGACTATTTTAAACTGCTACAGCTATGACTTCTCTATCTTCATTTAGATAAGATTTTTAAGTTTACATTGTTTATGTTGTTTATTTGATATTTTGCATTGTGTTACATGATATTGCCTTTATATGATGGGATTATTTTTACATGTCTACAGATTTTGGTTACTATGAGTTAGCTTATTATCGAAAAGAATCTCTTTTTAAAGGTTTTATATAGTTAGGTTCATTTTTATTTTATTCATTTTGAGGAATTTGGTTCATTGTTTTAGAATAGAGAGTAGAGAGACAAATTTTACTTTTATTGGCTATAAATGTATTAGTGTTGTTATTATTAGGTTAGGAAATAATATTGGAAGCGTATTTCTTTTTATTTTTAAAGGAATTGTATTATTCAGTGTATTAAGTGATAGAGTTCTTAACATGAGAATTCTTGACAAGCATGCACATTAATATATTATTCAAATTCATAACAGCCCAATCTTTTGGATTCGTATTGGATTTCTTTAATGTAGTTTTCATTGAATAGGGGTAATAAACATCTAACTCATATATAGCAGTGCAAGATGTTTTATAAATCTCCATAAATCTAGGGAAGAACATTCCAAATAAATCTCTAGTAGTTTAATTATATTGAGAATTTTAATATTTAATATTGAAATGAAAACTACCCCCTTATTAATTTATTAAGGTATAAATCTCATTCCAGTTTATTTTCAACTAATCTTTTTTTAAGGGATTGAGATTGTTACTCACTGTAATATCCATATTATTATTATTATTTTATTGCAAAACTGATTATTCTTATGCTGTTAAACTTGCTAATTGTTAAATTTATCCAATATTTGGAGGTTGTTTTAAACTAGTATGCCTTTTAGGAACACTATTGGATACAGATGAAGAAGTAGAGCAAGAATTTCCTTAGGCAGTATAGGAATTCTATTATTGATGAGTTGTATTTTATGAGGTAACTCGCTACTTATTAAAATGATTCTAAGGTCTCTGCACTATCATATTTGAATACTTTTTACTTGGAGAAAGCGAATTACTTGTTCCTAAAATTTAATTCATAGCTGATTAGACTGGTATTACTTTCTATAACTAAACCAAGTTACCTCTATGGCTATTTAAAGTAGATTAATTTTCTCCTTTTTAACTATCACTATATAATTATTTCATTTCCTATAATTTTTTATCTTTAATTGGAGATAGAGGTAATGTGGGATCTAAGGTGCTAATTTTATCTAAATTTTCAAAAACAAAATTGTAAGTAACATCTTTGTTTTCATTATAAGGATTATTTTAATTTTATTCAATTTATTCTTATTTCTTATTCAAATTCTATTCTAGAATTCCTTTTGCTACTTTACTTACTTTATAATAATTAGAGTTTTAAGGAAAGTTTATTAATAAATTAGAGTCCTTTCCCTCAATCAAGGTCTCATTTCTTGTTTATCTTCCTTTCTCTAAAAATTACTTTTAAGTAATTTTAGAATGTTGAGGTTGCTAAATTTAAGGGTAGATTGAAGTTTATTCTTTCTTTGTCTATACTTTACCAAGATTTTAAGAGAGGTTTTCAGCCTCAACTTTAATGAAATTTACTAATCTCTTTTTAGTTGTGTCAATAAGAATATTGAGTAGGAGGCAGATGAAAGAAAACTATTATGTTATTGAAATGAAAAGAATATTAATTTTTAATCCTGATTTTATGGATTAAATTAATCATAATTTATTAATTGGCAACAACTTTCGGTTACTTACAAAATCTTATTAAAGAGATTTTGTTTTATTTACTATTTATCTAAAAATTTATCTATAACTAACTACTTCAACTTTTTCTATTTTAGTTATTTACCCATTTTACTCTAATAAAAATTAACAATTCTTATAAATAAAAGGACAAAAGTTTATCCTAAATATTATTGATATCAATTACCTTGTTGCATAAGCTATTAGAAAATATTTTATAGATTTCATTTGATTTTTATTTCATGTCGATTCCTACAAAAAATATTGAAAAAAGCTCTAATATGGAAGGAAGTTTCCCGCTATGATTCAGTCTAACTGGCAGATTTGGGTAGATAATTTGCATAACTTCATATGACATCCTCTCGAATATTCTATAAGATAATTGATAAGTTATAAACCATTCTATAGTCTATTCTAAATGCAATTTACATTCGCTGTTATTTATTTATAGATCTAGAACTAAAAATGATTTCGAGTACATCTGATTCTTTGGCTGCTCTTATTTTTTCTTGTTTTTTGGCTTTTAGTAAATCTCTTAAGCAATCTTTCATTACCTAAGGGTCATTTTACATATGGACAATCTTCTATTCTAATTTTTGGAGCTCTTAAACTCTCTCTTTTAAGATAACCCCAATTTGTTCCATGACAATATCTATTTTTCACCTATTTTGATTAGGTGGTTGCTTTTTTTTGATTGATTTTTTTAATCCTCCTCTACTTTCCAAAAAATAGTTGGTAATAAATCTAAATTAAGAAATATTAAACAAATCAGCGATTACAAGCAAAATTGATCATATAGATAGAATAAGTTCCTCCAATGATTTTTTAATTTACTTCTGTTTACCGTTCACATTTAGATTTAAGAATATTAGTAATTAAGTTAATTAGAATGGATTAAAACTAAAACTAATTATTTTGTAAAGTGAACAAATAGATTTACTAAATTTCAAAATTATAATTTGATAAAATATTACTTCATTTATGCAAAATATTTATAATAGAATTAATTATCTATTATAATATTTTGCTGCTTACTTACTTACACCATTTCTATTTTATTACTAAACAATTTTCACAATAAATGGTGATAATATTTACTAACTCCTATTAATTAGGCTTAGTAAATGTAATTTTTAAAATGTTAATTGATTTAAAAAGGATATCATTATTTATTTATCCACCTTTATTACCTTTAATTATTGATATTCAAGTTTTAAATAAGAAGTTTAAACGTGAAAATATAAATCTTACCATTTGAGAAAATTTAACTCCATCATTAAGTTTAGTTTAATGATGATTGGAATTGATATCCAACAAAGATTATTTTTTTAGTATTATCTTTGATTTTTAATTTTGTTTACTAAATTACAGACATTTTTTCCAACTGAAATTATTTATGAAGTTAACATTAATTAAAAAGATTGTAAAGTTAATTCTAATTTTTTGATTGTTATTGAAACAAATAAATAACTTCCATTAATACAATAATGTTTATTTTATAAATGAAATTTAAATAGTTTACAAAATAATTAAAAATTAATTAAATCTGCTAATTGCTAATTGCGATACAGATGATGATGATGATACAGGATCTTCTTTATTTTCTTTATTCTTTTATTAATTAAATTTCGTTTTAATTAACAATATTTAGCCATCTTTTGGAGATTTGACATTTATCATGATGTATCATTTGAATTCCTTAAATTATTTTCTTTCTCATTTACTTCTTCATCATCTTCCTCTCTATTTTCAAGAAGTTCTCTCTATAATTCTGCACTTTCTTCTGCATGTCTTTTTGAAATAATTATGGCCATTTTATTGATATCAACTCTAAATGATTAGATAATCATTGCCAATAAAAAGATACCAGCAGCAATAATCTATCCTAACCAAACACCTTGAAGTTAAAGATTAGCAGGATAAGCTAATGTATATACTGTAGTAATACCTATAATTCCAGAGGAGGTCAAATAAACAAAACTACAAAATTTTTCTTAAGCAATTGCTCTCATATAGGCTCCTAAAAGAGATGTAAAGGATTAAATCAGGAACAATGCAATAAACAAAAAATATATTGACTCAATAGCATCTATAGTTGTGTTTTCATTAGTAAAGAATCTCGAAATTTAATTCCTAAGTAGAGCTAATGGTAGAATAACTACTGCTAAATGGCCTAAGATAATGTAAATTGTGTAAAGAGTATACTTCTTTGCACTTTTCACATTCATTTTACCCATTTCATTTCCAATGAAGGTACAAGAAGCAGTAGAATAACCCACTAAAAATTGGTAGCAAAACATACAAATTTGAGCCACAATAATGTGAGCTGAATATTAGGCTTTGGATAAATTAGCTGCTATAATTGATGTAGCCTCTTAGATAATCCACTCGAGACCTACTATAGATCCAATGGGAATAACTACTTGTAAATACTCCTTAAATCCTTTCAATACTTCAAGACTTGGTTTGACAAAGCATCTCCTAATATTCTTCTTTTTTAAAACTACAAAAACTTACATCAATACAGTTTGGATTTCCCATAAGCAAAAGCAAAGAGCTGCTCCCTTAATCTTCCAATCTAAAACCTTAATGAAGATAAAGCAATATAAAAGATGAGTAGCTAAATTGATAGCAGAGATATATACCTAAACTCTATACTCGTTTAATGCATTTAGTACTGCTTTAATAACATAATAAAGGATCACAATAAATAGGCCAGGGATAATTAATTAGCAGTATTCAGCAGCAATTCTGCAAATTTCTTCATCAGGATTCCATAACTTGAGAATACTCTCAGAAAAAAGCATTGCAAAAAAAATCAAAACAAATACTATTAGTGAAAGCAAAATAGCTTTGTTAAATAGTTATCCAACTTATTTATATCTATGGGCTCCATGAGCATGCGAAGCCATAGTTTCTAACCCACTACCTAAGCCATAGAGAAGACCCTATCCAATACAATTTGACCAGACTAGCCCTAAACCAAATCCATCAACAACGCTTTCATTACTATTTGATGAAATAAAATATAGTGATGCTGTATAAGGAGCCCAATCCAAAACAAAACTCAATGCCATTTCAAAACAAGATTATAGTATCAATTTGAAACGTGCCTCTTCGTGATTGATTGTCGAGAGACTGTTTTCATAAGTTTTTACTAAAGTAGTTTAGTTATTGTTTTATAAGTTGCTATCATCAGAGGTATAACTTGATGTGTTTTAGATATTTTAGCGGTTATCTATGGCATTAATCTTGTCTAAAAATTAAACACCCTAATTTTATATGCTGGATGAATTAGTATTCTCAGGGTTTTCTTCTATTTGCTTATACATTGCAATTAATAAATATACAAATATTGTTTTTTTTACTCAAAAAATCTAATTAATAATATGATAAATCTTTCAAGTAATTTTAATCACTCCTCATAGTTTTACATCTTGTTTACAAATTATAAAAGAAAAAATTATGTACTCTAAATTTGATATTTTATTGAATTGTCTAAAAATTTATCAAAAAAAACTAAATGCTTTTCCATCCAAATGTCAAATATGATTACTTAATATTTAGAATTACATATTTCTTTAATGAATTTACAGTTTGTATATATTTATTGATATATATTATTAAAAAAGAATTATGATGATATTAGGTGTAATAAAAGAAAAAGAGTTATTCTTAATGTATTAATCATCTCTCATTCTTCTTTGAATTAGACAATATTTTGACTATAACAATAAACCTTGAAATTAATCACCAAATTAGATATTTAAATAACTAACACAAATAGAGAACAAAATAAATAGATGAATATTTATTTATTTTTGCTTTCTATTATCCTAATTTATAATTTTAAATTGCAATATTCTACATTATATAATTCTATAAATGGTTTAGTTAGTAACCTTTTTGTAAGAAAGAGAATGAATTTCAAATTTTTTTTATAATTTCAGTTTAGGACTTATCTATTTTGATTGTATATTTTATAATCTATCACTTTTTAGCAATTAGATAGATCTTGAATGGAATAAACAGCTTATATTATAGAATTCGACAAAAAAGAACTATTTTAAAATAATACTTTTTTACAATATTACCTCAATTATTTCTATTTTATAATTAAGTAAATTAAAATGGAATAAAAACTTAAAAAATATAATAGATTTATTTGTTTTAAATTATTTTTAATTTTTAAATTTTAATAGATAATTATAGACATCTCAACCAACAACAATTCTCTTTAAAAACTAGTTTTATTTTTTAATTCAGTAAATAATTCTTATACAATAAAATTAATAAAATAATTTATTAAATAACTTGAAATTTATGAAAACAATTCTTCTGATTCTCCAAATAATTGCATCAATTGTAGGGTAAGATAACCTCATCTCTTCCTCTCCTTCAATAGCTACTACTACTTCTTCTTCTCCTCCTACTACCAAATATTCAGGACCAGGGAGAGACTTTCTGAAATGGTTTGATAATATTGAAGAGGATTCTTGGGGTAATATAGGATTTGTAAGAGTTGTAAACTAAATCAATAGCAATATCTTAGATTCTTCAGTTTTAAATTGGTTGGAAGATATAAGAACTGTTTCCGATAAATACTTTCCCAAATTTTGCAATACAGGTAATGACTCAAAGGATAAATAAGAATTTGCAGCTTTTATGACAGCTATAGCTGTAAAAACTTCATTTGACGTTGAGCATGGATTCCCATGTTCAAAAGAAAGTGGCTGTCCTAATTGTACAAATTGCTCATATAATTCTAAAGGCTAACAATGTATGTCTTAAAAAAATAAATAATATTTTGGGAGAGGTCCTCTTTTAATGTAATGGGATAATAGTTATAAAAACTTTTCTAACTTCTTCTACAATGATGAAAGATTGCTAAAAACTCCTGACAATGTAACTGATTCCACAGCTTCTTGCTGGGCTGCTGCCATTTGGTAATGGATGACTCCATAAAAATATGGAGGATGGTGTTTTTCTTCAATGAATAATAAGAATCAACAAATATGCAATAAATAATGCCCTAATGGACCTTCTGGTTGTAAATAGACTATTTGCACAAAAGAAAAGTGGATAGATTAAAATGTAATAAGTGCACATGATGCCATTCATCAAGGTGGTGGAATTGGTTAAATAATTAATATCTATACAGGTGTTAAAAACTGTTGTCCTTCAACTAAATCTTTCACGGGATATGGAAATGCTGTAAATATGGTGGAAATTTTTTCTAATATACTGCTAGAATGGAATGAGCCACTGCCTTTTGACAAAATAGATAATTTCTCTATCTCTTCTTGCCCTGCAGCTGAAAAGAAGAAATTAAGTTGTGCTAAATTGCTAACTAATGATTGCACTTTTAATTGCTGCTCTATAATTTCTTGATCAATCATAAGTTAAGAGCAATAAAATGAAGTTCAGTTTTGTGTAATATCATTATAATAGTAATCTTAAGATATAAAAATTAAGCTTGTATTTAATTGGTTATATATACTTATTTAGTGTTTATTGTAAATTTAAATTAAAATTAATTTAGTTTTAGAAAAAATTAATGAATCTAGGCCAAAATTTATAAAATCCTATTATTGATTCATAATTTAAAGTTCATTAAATATTCTAGGTAACAATAATTAAATGAAATTCAATTAATAAAATCAAAATTGTTTAAGTTTTAATATATATTTTGTATGATTTTAAATTAATTAAATCAACTTTTGACAATATTAAGAAAACTAAATTTTTAGAAGAATGGTTTTTAAATAAGAAATCTATCTAATCTATTTGCTTGTATCTTTTTAATGATCATATATTAAATAGAATCTTTATTCGATAGATTTCACTAAACTTCTGTGTTGTTAAAAAGGATTTTTCTGAAGTGTATTCTAAAAAAGAGAAAAATGATAATTTATTTTTATTAAATTAGAAAATGAAATCAATCTAAAAAATGATTGATTTTGCTTTTATAAAAGAGAATAAGAATATAAAGAAATAATATAAATTCATTAAATTTATAAGTTGTAGTAAAATAATAATTTGATATTAATAAAATTCAATTTTCTTTCTCTTTTAAGCTTCTTTGAATTTCTAGTTGTTATTCTACGAGTTATTCTTCTAATAGATCTTCAGGATCTTAAACATTTGCTTTTTCTATTTATATCTCAAATTCGCTATTTCCTTACTCTTCATTGATACTTTATGATTTATAAGAAGCTACCTTTTCTAAAGATTGACGTAGTAAAAGTTGATCTATTGTCTACGACTCTGGACGACGGATATCAAATTTATCATTTTTAAAGAATTTTTTGCATTATTAAAGTGTCGCATATCTTTAGAAGTAATCTCTAATCAGGAAAGGTTTAACTTTGAGTATATAAAATCTTTAAATTCTGTAGGAGAGTTTTTTATTAAGTAAATTCTAATCCATTTCTTTTTTATGTAAGAGGAAATCCTAAAATTACTTCTTTACAGTTTGATCATCTTTCTCTATATTAAATCCATCTATTTAACTCCTTTCATGAGCAGTAATATATGAATTTGATTCTTATAAATTAGATGTATTTAAAGCACAATCTACAATTTTAGGACTAACTAATCCAAACAAAATTGTTGTGATAATTATTATAGCGACCATGCTAGACTAAAGTACCTAATAAAAATTTCCTTATGTTTACTAAGAATCAAGCCTTTGAACTAGAATATACCCTAATATCCCTCTACCCATTCCAGTAAATACTAAAACTATTTAGTCTCTAAAAGTGACATTATATCTCTATCGAAACCCTCTAAAAATAAGATCAACAATAACACTCAGTAAGAATACACTAATTAAACGAGATACTACTAAAAATAATAATACGAATCCAATAAATGAGAAACTCCATGCGTTATCGAATGAATTGAATGTAGTAAATCCAAGATAAGCAAATAAACAATTTTCTGCACCACTTGATATTATTTAGAAAGCATTATTGCTGCATATCATCCCTTTTTCAGATAAATTGTAGAATGCAAAATGACCACATATTATACCACAAAAAAGCAGAGAGACAACTCCTGACAAATGAAGTGATTCTACAATTGAATAACTGCAAAAAGAACAGAAAAAAATTATGAGAGCTTCATGGACTATAGTATTAGAGATAAATTTTAAATTTTTAAGTAGTAAGCTGCATACAATACCAAAGAAAATTCCTATTATTTATAAAAAGTAGAAAATTCATAAATGGTATTCATATGAATGATACATTAATTTAATTTTTGATAAAAAGTAAAGTTTATTAATCCCAAAAAAATGCATCCTTATTTTATTGGATGATTTTAATATTTTTTCTTTTGATATTTTCATTTACTTATTCGTATGGGAAATTTGTAAGCACTCTATTAATTAAAGAGTCTATAGTAAATAAATAAGAGTGTAAATTTTAAAAAATATCAAATGAATAAGTGGAGATATTGCTAAATTGCTACTTATTTCTACATCTATATATCAAACAAATGGTTTAAGGAAATTTTTTATTTGAAATAATTACCAATTGAAAGACTAACTGATAAACTCTTAATAAAGTTTGCAAGTATCTGAGGTAATATATTCCATTAGAGACTCTTTTCATCATCAACAAGTTATTCAAAACTATTAAAAAGAAGTAAAGAAGTTGCATCATTAACAATTCCTTCTCCAAAAATTATGTGAAATATCCTTGGGAATTGGTGATGATTTACCATAGTACTTGCTATAAAACTATCTTTAGAACTAACAGCTGAAGCAAAAAGTAGGATTTCCTTTGGAAAGAACATAATAGGATCATTCAGAGTATAGTCTTCACCATCTGAATTCTTAGAGCTATTAATTTACATGTAAACTAACTCTGCATCAGTTACTACTTGGGTAAGAACAGAAGTTATTACCATCGTTAAGATTGTACCAACTAATCCATATAAAATAATTGGAATCATATTCTTGAAGAAATGCCTCTTTTTCAAAGAAAACCCTTCTGCAAATACAATTATAGGTAGGAATCCATATAAAAATACTTGCTTGTTAAGTGTTAAAGTATAATTAAAGCAAAATTTAGAGATGGCTGAGAGAATCATGCCTAAAGAAATAGCCACTCCAGATTCATGGAATATACGAATCTTTTTATATGCAAAATAGCTTCCAACTATTGATTAGATTACTAGAATTACTGACATAAACAGTAACGCAATTCCAAACATATCTGTCATTGTAATGATTAATTTAAATATGTACTTCTTTTCTTATCAAAAGTTACTTTGCTTTGGTTAATATAAGGTGTATCTTTAATTTTAGCTGTTTTTTGTTTATTAAATTATTAGTAGATTTTAATGTAAATACATCAATAATTTCAGTATTAGTTGAATTTCATTTGCTTTCAGTATATTTTTGATCATTTTTGATATTAAGAGTATATCTGATATAATTTCTAAACTAAGAAATTCATTTTTTTTTTTAAATTTTAATTTGACAAAGTGTCTTAAATTAATTATATTTTTTCTTATTTTAATAAAAATTATATCTTTCTTAATATAAATATAATTTAAATAATATTATTTTTTGTTTTATTAGATTATAATCATATAAATATTTTAGGAATCAAATAGTTAGTAATTAGTAAAGAAAAAAGATAAAAATAAAATCAGTATCAACAGAAAATAATAAAAAATGTTTTGATAAAATAGATTGCTTGCTTGTCTAAAATAAACTCTTATCTTTAGAAAATATCTAAAAATGAGAGTAGATATAAATAATAAAGATACTTTATTTTATTTGTATAAAGATCTTTATGTAAAAATCTCAGAGTTGGTTATAAAAACATCCCTTAAATAACTATATTACTCAAACTAAGTTCTTAAAATTTATTTATTGATTTAAGAATACACAAAAAAAGAAATTTTGTAAAATGTACATTAACTTAAAACTAAACTTAATATTAAAACTCATCTAAGTTTCAATCATTAAAAAATTTCAAATATTTAAAATCCAAATATTATTTATTTTATAAAATCTAGTAAATAAGAGTATTTATAATAAATATCCTTCAAATAAAAAGATTCCAAATAATTTAATAATAGAGTGTTGATTATAAGAAGAAGAAATGTTTTCAAGATAAGCAGTCAAAAATAAGTAAAATAAAAAATAGGTAAGAACATAATTAATTATAATTTATTTAAAATAAATAAATCTATCTATTTATAAAGATAAACTACTTTGAAAAAGAAGGATAATAAAAAGCAAATTTCTTAATTCTAATGATGACATTTTAATGTAAAATTTATTAAAAAGAATCAACTAAAATGAAGGAAAAATGTTTAATTAATATATGATTGGAAGTTGAAAATCCTCTTCACAATAACATTCTAAAGAAAAGGAATAAAAAAGAGCTATTTCTGAGACGAATTTTAAGATAAATTAGTTGTTATTAGAGAATGAAAAGAATTTTGATATTTCAGTGCAAAATGATAACCTTACCTTATTCAAATGATCTAAATTATATTTTTGTAGAAAATTAAATAGTTAATTAAATATATTTTAAATATTTTATTTAGTACAATTAGATAAAAATATAATAGCTCCTCATAAATAAAATCCATAACTACCTATTTTAAATTATTATAACAAATCCTATTCAAGTTTTATTTTTATTAAAAAAGATGTGAATCATATCGATTGGTAATTAAAGTAATTGATTAGTTAAATTTAAATTATAAAAAATGGATAGAATTTCCTATTTTTTAGTTTAAATACTTAATATAAAGACTTTAGCCATTCTAGACATAATTATTAATATAAATTTAATCAGGTATTTATATCCATAGAACTTTTTTATTATTGTATTAATCAAAGGTTTATAAATGGTTATATTAAATCATCATAATAGAATTTGAATTTGAAAGGATAAGGAACAATATATAAGTCTTCTCATTTGATTAATTTACTTATTGTAAATTTTTTAAATAGATAAAAATTCTGATCTAGATAAAATTGTTGGGGAAAAAAAATTGGTCATGTTGAGGATTCGAATAAGAATATAAAAGGAAACAAATTAGTAGATGCAAGCGGGAAAAGATTTTTGAAGAAAATCTAAGTTTTGATTGGATCATTTGAAGAGCATTAGGATTATGAATTAAAAAAGATATGATAAGTAATTTTGATAGAATCAAATCCTTATTAAAGCAAAAAACAAGAATAAGAAAAGAGAAACAAGCATAGATCAAACAAACTCTTTTAATATTATAATATAACAAATTCATAAATCTAAAACAAATCATTCACTACTTTAAAATCTACATAAATGGAATAGAATCACCCCGAATTCCCTCAACTTCGTTGTGCTGAACATAAGGTTTATATCTTTGATCCACTATTTAAACACTCCAAATTTTCTTCTTAGTTTATTATTTTCTTTATGTATTGTTTTTCCAAAACTTTACATCATTCTACTAACTGCATATGCTTAGTAGGACTCTACAAAGCCCATCTTACCAGCCATTTTTATTATACTTTTTATTGGACATTATACCACTAATTTCTCCCAAGTTTATCTCGACATTAAATTTAATTAATTTTATTCTATAGTCTGCCATCATCCTTGTTTCCCCTGACTTCAAGGCTGACTAAAAGAATTTCTTCTGTGCCAGATGTATTGCCTTAGGCTAAAGTAAAGACAACACCAACTTGATTGTCTATGAAGAATTCATTGATAGCATCGCTACTTCTTCTGGAATTAAGTAAGATATCCTTTTGAATTATACCTTCTATTTAGTTAATCTAGAAGATTCTTCCGAGCATAGAGAAATATATTTGAAATAAATTAATGCTACTTTTGGCAATATCTCAATCCCAATTTTAATAATATTAGCATTCCTGCTTCTGCTGAAACTCTTCAATTAGCTGATTCTAAGAAGACCAAGATCGCAGATTTCTAAAACCATATTGACTCTGAAAAGAATCATATTGTAAATATTAACTCTAAAGATTAATAGAAAATAGAATATATATCTCATTTTTATATTATTAAAGTCTCTTCTTTCTACCGAATTGTAGAACCAATATCAAGAAAAGTGCAATGAAATGGTAAGATTTTTAAATTTTTCAATTTCTTAAATTTTTTTAAAATAGATATAAATATTATAAAAAATGGTAAATTTATTATTAAAATGGCTATATTATAGGTTGCAGAACTCAGAAATGTCCTTGAAGGCTAAAAGGATGTCTTTAGAAATTTCTATAATAGATTTGAATAGGAAATCAAGATTGACAACGAATTTGAAGCAAATATCCCTAAATTCAAAGAAATCAAAGAAAAAGTTGCTGCTGAAGAAGATATGGTTAAGGTTGAATCTTACCTTGCTCAAATTGTTCACCAAAAGGAAGCTTGGAAAAATGCTTCTATTGAAATTCGCACTCTTGGTAATTAAATAAAAATAGATTAATTGAATTATTATTGAATGAAATAGATTAGAATTTTTAATTTATTTATTTTAAAATAAAAATAATATCTTTCTTTTGTAAATAGGTAAGAGAACTGAAGACTTTTACAGAGAAAAAATTGAACAACTCTCTGAAAATAAGCCTACATTTGCTTCCAAAGAATAAATTTTGGAACTCTGGACCAATGGATTAAATGATTTGATAGAAAAAGTTAAAAGCCAAAGTGGTTGTTTCACAAACTTATTCTAACAAACCCAAGGTATTGTTTTGAATATTTAAGCCCCCTAAGAAGTTTCCTTACTCACTAACCTCATGATTAAGGAAGATACTGAATTAGTTCTCAATTTCACTAAAAAGCCTCTTACTCACCAAGAAGCTGAAAAGATTTCTACTCACATTTCTACCCTTAGTAACTTAAGAAATTTAACCATAATTTTCGATAATAACCATGTAATTATTTTAAAATTTCTTTTTATGTAAAATTAATTATATTACAATTAATTAACACCAGACCACTACTTAAAATGTCCAAGAAATATCTAGAGCTTTATCTACTTTGACAGGATTGGTTCACCTTCACATTAACTTGTACGGCAATAAATTAGGTGATGAATTCTCAGCATCATTTGGTTCTATTCTTTCTAATCTCTCCAACTTATAAAGCTTGCATTTTGAACTTGGTATGAATGATTTGACCAATACTTCAGTTTAGAATTTAGTTGCTAATATTAGTGGACTAACTAACTTGAAGAGCTTTGTTTTCGATGCTAAATATAATAAGATCACTGATGTATCCTCACTTGCAACTGTTCTCTCTAACTTCACTGCAACTTTAACCAATTTGAATATTAGTTTCGGAGGATACTCTGTTTCAAAAAATAATCTCACAATTGAATCTTCTAAGTTACTTGTCCGTGCCATCAGATAACTCACTAATTTAACCAATTTATCACTTGATCTTGGTTATACTGGTAAATTATTTTTTATATCACAAATAATAACTTTTTTTAAACCTAATTTATTAATAATTTTTGTTGTAAAAATAATAATAAATAAATCTTCCTATTAAATTTTTTAGAAAAAAATTAAAAAGATTAACAGTTACTTTTAAAAATCAATTTAATAATAATTTGAATTTTCATTCCTATTAAAAATATTAAATTTCTTTATTTATTGATTAGGCCTTGATGATTCCTGTGCTATTGAATTATCTCAAAGCTTGAAGGACTTAATCTTTTTAAGAAAGGCTAATCTCTAGTTATACTCTAACCATATTGAAACTAGAGCTGCTGCAAAAATCGTTAAAAGATTATCTAAGATTTAGAGATTAAATAACGTCATTGTAAACCTTAACTTCAATGAGAAGATTAAATTAGAAGGTGCTAGTGAAATTGTTAGCTCATTCAGACAAATGAGCTAATTGAATAACTTGGAACTCTCTTTAATCAAGGTTGGTGTTGATAAAGAACATTAAGTTAACTTAAAGGATGACTTGACAAAGAACAAACTTGGTTCTGGATTCGAGAAGGTAGTCATTCTTTTCTGATCTAAATGAAATGCTTAGACAGTTAAATATTTAGAGTTATATAAATTTTTAATAATCAACCAACCAATCGAGTTTATTTTGAATAAGATTAGATTATATAATCAACCAATCAATCAAGATAGAGTTATACATTACAATAAGCATGTTTTTTAATAACTATGGTATATATCATAGTGTATATTCAGTTATTTCTATTTTTTGTTGTGCATTTTAATAAGATTTAGTGTTAAAATTTTTAATTTCATTTACTTTTTCAATTAAATTTAATTCTATGCCATAATCATTTGTTTCACCATCAATACAAGCTTCATCCAATTAATAAGATTTAATATATTTTGCAGTCTTATTAAATAAAATTTAATGAATAATAATTAACTTACTAATAGATTAAATTTATTAAATTATATGGAAGATAACTCGATTAATTATTATTATTATTATTATTATTATTTTATGATTAATCATCAGTTAATTTTTTCTTTTTTTTCAATACAATTAAGAGTCGAAAGTTTTTCAAATTGTCTTTAGATTTGTGAATACTAGTAAGTATTCAAAAGTAAATAAAAGCCTTTGATTAACTTTATTTGCATTAAATTCCTTATTTTGGTTAGAAAAATAAACAAAAAAAAAATATTGAATTTGAAAAAAGTAAACTAATATGAAATGTGATGAATATCGTTGAAAATTAATAAATTTTGATAATAAATTATAATTCTGGTTAATCCTTTCCTTATTCACTATTTTGTTATTTTGAATGCAGGCCATTAAAAATAGTAATTAATAAAATTAATAAGTAGGATTGAAATTCTTTCTTTCTTTTATATTAAAAATCATTGAAAAGAAAAATAAATTCTATACAAAAAGAGATATTCTGAATATAGTAATAACTTAGTATTCAAATACTTTCAACAAATAAATATTTATCCATATAATCAAATTCTAATCACTCAATACTATCGAAATTAGATAAGTAAAACTTATAAAATGAATCAAAACTTCTTTGCTACCAACTAAATTCAAGCAGATTTAATGAATTCTACTAATAATATGAACAATAGTTTAAATTAGTAGTTGTAACAAGGCTAACTTTAATAGCGTTCAGTTACTCCTCCTAAAAGGCCTGCTGTTTTATGCAGAAAGAGTTCAAATACTGCTTCTTAAAACTTACTCTTACAAAGCAGTAACAATAAACATTTAGTTAACATGCCCTCACCAATATATTAAAATAATTAAATGTGGATAAACAGCAATAATAATTAACAAGAAATGATCAATTAATCTTCTTCTATTTAATTATGTAATCCTAATTATTCAAATATGATGAATATGGAGGGAAGTACAGCTTCTAACTCCTTAATTTAGAAGAATTCTTCAACTAATTCTTCTATGATTGCTAATAATTGTATTCCTCCTAACAATACTCAGGGATAAGACAATAAATCATCTAATCCTAATTAAATGGTTTCTAAAGTAAACAATTCTTAATAATTTTAGAAAAACGACAAAGATTAGTGTGCTCAAATAGGAAATAGCTCCCATTCTTTTGGTAATACTAGCATATAATAGTAAACGCAAGAATAATCTTTTGAAAAATGTAAAGCTTGGAATCATTTGAAATCTAATAACATGTTATATGCAGCAAACAACTCTGAGTATATGAATTAAGAAATTATGAATTAGTAAATGAGTGCATAGAATATATTGAGCTAGCCAAATAGAAATAATCCTATCAATGAAGATTAAAGTATTTTAAATAATAGCATGTTCACTCAAGCGAATTTCCTTCCAGGTTAAGGTTAGACTAATAATAAAAATAGCTAATATAATAACTAAGAGAGTAATGTATCAAGTATTAAATAAGAAATAGGGGTGATACGTTAACAATCTAATCATTAATAAATAAATTAACTATAGCAATCATAATAACAATAATAATTTTAATAGTAATTATAACAATATCAGCTTGACCAATCAGCCAAATCATCACATAAAGTAATGATGCAATTAAGTGAAGAGATTGAAAGAATGAATAATGAATTAAAAAATAAAAACAAAGAATATCTTTTACTTTCTGAAAAGTATGACCTCCTGCTTGATGATATAAAATTTTAGGAAGTTGAATATTAAAATACACTTTAAGCAAAAGACTTAATGCTTTAGCAGCAGTTGTAAATCTCCTAAAGAGATTAAGTTTAAATTTCAACACTTTTATAAGAAATTGAGAGATTAACTGAAGTAGTTAAAGACTTTCCAAAGGTAAGATATTTCATTATTTATTTAGTAAAAGTTTTAAGATAAATATTTTAATAAATAAAAAAGGAATAAGCTAAGGCTGAAACTAATGGTGAAATAAGATAAAAAATAGATAAATTGATATAAATGAATGAAAATTTATTAATAGAAAATAAAGAATTGGGAGATGAGAATACATAATAGAATTAAGAAATGAAGTAATATAAGTAAGAAATTGAAAACCTGAAAAAGATAATTTCCGAATAAGCTTAGGCAGTTTAAAGTTTATAAAAAAAGAATGAAAAGATATTATTTAAATATTAAAAATTTAAAGGAAACTAAGAAAATAACTCTAAAGAAGAGAAATCAAAGCCTAGCTCAGGCTAAGGAGATAAAAATGCACATTAATAATATTAAAGATAAATTTAATGTAAAATTTAAATTGAGTTTATATTTCTTAATGATTGATTAATATTATTTTTTAAAAAAGCATATGATGAAGAAATAGATAGTATTAAATATTTACTTAAAGAGAAGATTTAGGAAATTGAGTATTGGAAGTGTAAAGCTTAAAGTTACTAAAATGATTATGAAGAATTAGAATAGCGTTTACATACAGCTTTAAAGAGCAATGAAATATTAAATAATAGGATTATGAAATTTTCATAAATTAATTTCTTAGACAGTGTTTCTAAAGAAATGTTATCATAATCTTAGGAGTAAAATTTTCAATTGATAATTCATTTACTTTACAAAATCATTATTTTTTAAATTAAGTATAATCTAAGCTAATGATTATAATTAAAGTAAATAGGAAAATAAAACTGAGAATAAAATAGGAGAGATAGGTGGAGAAGATGAATCAGAATAAGAATTTGATGCAGAAAAAGATAATAATAGCTTTTTTGATGATAGATATAAATAGTTAGCTAATAGATTGAGTGGTGCAGAAGCAGATTATGAGTAAAGTGAAATAAATAACTTCAATAATCCTTATAGAAAGAGTAGATATGGAATTACATCTTCTCAATATTAAAATAGAATCTAAGAATTCTAAAATAATCCACTCTAAGAATTCAAAAATAGTATTACACTTAGAAAATAAAACTATTTTACAAATGAAACAGTTGATTCTGATTAGATTTTATAATCAAAAGCATCCAAAAATAAAAAATGAAATTGATTTGATTTTTATTTGGTTTAGATTTTTTTTAGAAATTATTAGATCTCTTCAATTTCAATAATTTATTTAATAATCATCCTTAATTATTCTTAATATATTAAAAATAGTAAGATTGAAATGAAAATTGCAATTAAAATAAAATAATAGAAGTTTAGTTTTGCTTTCTATTTCATAATGGTAATTAAGATAATAGTAATAAACTCTGGAAATAATTAAGAAGAGAATAATGAAAATTATATAAAAAGTGTACATACATATATAAAAAGATCCAACAAAGAATAAATATTTTCTTATTAGTATATTAATCTATTAATCAATCCATCTTTATCTTGTATATAAGCATGTTTAAATATATTCATTAGTTAATTAATTTTATTCTAATGTTAAGAATCATTTCCATTTAAGTCTTTTAATTTTAACTTAATAGGAGAATAATGTTTTCATTTACTTAATTATATGTTTAATTGCTTATAAGTAAATCAATAGATTAGTTTTGTCCTAAAACATTAATTTATTTTAAAATTATTAATCTAATTAGCTTTCTATTAAAATCTAATTCATTCTTAATAAATTAGAAATTCTATGAAATTCTCTCCTATTTAAGATATAATTAATATTGATAGAGTTTTTTTAATAGAATCTGAAGTTTAAATTTAAATTAATAGAATATAGTTAATAATTTATTTCCACAGATATTTTATTTTGTTTTAAGTAGCTAGCTCATTTTTGCTCTTATTTGTGCTTTTTATTGAAAAGAATTAAAAGTTATAGATAATAAATATATTTGTAATTATGTTAATAATACTATCAGATGACATTTGTAGAAAAATGAATAATTTCTATGGTAAAATATTATTTTGTTTATTATAATAGTGTACATCAAAAATTAGTTAATTAAATTAATAGAAAATAAAAAAATCGAAAACAAATTTTAACCGTAAAAATTCATTTCGCAAAATGAGTTTTTTAGATGAATTTTGCTTTTGTGAACTGAATTTAAAGGTAAGAAAAAAGTAATTAAACTACAAGCAATAATATTACCGATAATTTTCTTTCTTTTTATGGGTATTGATATTTTAGATTTTTTAAACAATTCTTACTTGAAAATAAGTAAAAAATATAATTAAATAATTATTACTACTTACAGAAGAGAATTAATTAGCATAATTAGGAGACAGACAGAAAATCAATAAATCTATTTATCAGTTCTAACTAGTTAGGAGTTATTTAAAGAAGCCATTAAGAACATTCAAACATGAAAACGTTCTTGAACCATTCAAATCTAAAAAGTAATCAAGCATATTCTTATTTGTAGAGCAATTTTAAAATAGGAATATTTCTTAAAATAATATCAATTCTTTTCTCTAATATTAATTTATTACCATTTTTAAAAGATAGTTATTAGTCTCCATAAACAAATTCAAGTAAGTATGAAGACTCTACAATGAGTGAGAAGTCAAATTAGCAATCAAGTGATTTCACAAAGGGATTTTAGAATTATGAAGAATCCCAATAAGATAGATATATATTTTAGCCATCCAATAAGTTATAGTAGACTCAATTGAGGAAAATAGACTTAAATCGAACTAGCAATATTAATAATCAATAAGGTTAGTCAAATAATAATAATAGTAATAGATCATAATCGCGTAACACTTCACCTAGTTAACCAGATAACGGGAGATTCATCTCATTTAAGAAGAACCTAACATATGAGTAGTCCAAATAATAAAGACATACACTAACTTAATCAAGCAAGCAGAATTTTGATGAAGATAATGCAAGCTCTAACTTAAGTCATAATAATAATTATACAAGCAGAAGTGGAAACAGTTTATCCAATTCTTCTAGATTTACTCCAATAAAAAAGTAATAACAATACCAATAGTCAATGAGTAATTAAAATAGCAAACAAAGCGTGAAAGTCATCAAAGTATAACTAGAAAAAGAGAAAAAGTAGAGAGATAATAGCTTAAGTAAATTGAATAGTGTAGATTAATAAAAGATGAGTAAATCAACATAACCCTAATTATCATAACATTAAAGCAATTATGAAGATCATTTCGATTTTTCTACATTGAAAAATAATCATAAGAAAGGAAATAAACTATTTTAAGAAAGATAAAGTCTAAATGAAAATTAGAATTCCTAAGCCTCCTCGGGTATGCATTCACCTAATCTCACAGCTATTTATCATAACTAATCAATAAACAAGCATGATATCTCATTTGATTCTTATTTGGATAAGAAAATATAAATGAAACTCGAATTCTCCAAGATTGATTAGAAGTTTGATAAAAAAGAAAATGAGACTTTACCTCAAAGCCATAGCCATTGTAAAAAGTTATCGGATTTATAAGAATCGGAATCTACTGCTTATGATAAAGGGAATAATAATTCTTCAAATTAAATAAATAATTACTCAATTTAAGATAAATATACAACATCAACAACTAATAGTAATACTATTAAAAAAAATAATGATAAACAGAAATAAAGTAATTAAACTGTAGATATTACAAAATTCTCAGAATTCGAAATGCTAGAATAGAGCATTATAAGAGAAGAATTAGAGCATAAAGAAAAATTATTACAATCTAAGGGTATCAGCTCAAAAAAATAAAGTAAGTAAAGTAGTGGATTTACAAACAGCAACTACAACAATTATTTCACTAATGCAACACCTACTTCAGACTCTTTAAAACAATTAAATGGAGGAGATAGTGACATTTGTGCAAAAGAAGTTAGAAGCAGTGCTTTTGGAGGGGATGTAGATAATCTTTCTATTACTTCTTCTATTAACAGAAATATTGAACCTTCTAAGTAAGAAACTAACAAAAATAGCATACTTAATATAATGAAAGGAGGCATTTCGAAATAATCTTCACAATCAAACACATCAAGTAATTAACAAAAAACCTAAAGTGGATAAAGTGATTTGTTTATTTCTCAATAAAGCAGTATTTAAAATTTATAGAGTAATAACATTAATAAAATTAATAATATGAGTAAAAGCAAGAATTCTTCTAACAATTATACTCCTGCAAAATAAAAGAATCTCTCAAATGAAATAGCTTAAAAGTTCACTAATGACTTCTAAGTTGATTACGTCTATGAATAACAGTACCAATAATAAAATAAAATGAATACCAGTAAAAGAAATAACACTCAAATTAGCTCAATAGGCAAATTACCATATAGGAATATTTCTCCTACACTATAGATTTCGAAAAGCTAATAGCAATTAAATTATGTTTCTGAATCATCTAAAAGGCTTTATTTAGAATCATAAGAGATAGGAATGAATAATAAATCTAAGGAAAATATAGCTTTATTCAAATAAGTACTTGAAACAAGGAATAAAATCATGAGAAATAGCGGATTGGCAAGCACAAAAGTAGCTTCTCCATCGACAAGGTATCAAGAAACTAAAAAGATCCACACAGTTAATTAAAACATTATCAATAGTAATATGGAAAGAGGTAGTCTTACTTCAAGGAAAAAAGAGAGCGGTAATAATAATTAAAGTGGAGATTTGAATAATAATAAATAAACAGTAAGTGATAATAATTCAATCACAACTGCTGCTACTTTTACTACGAATACCACAACCAACAATAAAGCTTAAATTTCAACTCCTGTTACTAAATAGAATGCAAAGACTCCATCAAATTAAAATTCAGTAAATAATTAAAAAGGTAAATTATCAGATCCTAACAAGTCATAGAATCCAAATCTTATATAAATTAACAATAATTCAGCAATAAATAAAAATAATGGAAATTACTTCTTAGGTAATTACTAATCATTGAATTCCATGTAAACAACTGTTTCCAAAACAGAGATAGGAACAAGTTAAAATCAAATTGATAATTCAAATTTTGATAACAACGGGCAATATTTACTTTAATCTCCATCTTAAAAGATCTTCTTAGATTATCAAAACAAATAACTATAGCCATTATCCCCAACGTTCTAGAAAAACTTAAAAAATACATAAAAGAATATGAATAAATCATAACAAGCTTATAATAATCCCCTAGAATATTCTAATTATAATTAAACAGAGTCTAATGAATTTAGTAATTCTATGCCAAAAAATAAAAGAGACTCTGACATAAGAAAATCAGATTTAGTTTCTAACTAATCAAATGTTGTAAACTATAATTTTATCAATGAAAAATCTAGTATCATAAATAAAATATCTGGAACTTATAAAATGGGTGATAAGCCAAATTTAGAGAAGAGTTTTAATTTAATAACTCCTTCTAAGTAAACAGTAACTCGTTAAATCCAATTAGGGAACAACTAGATTGATAACTATTCTAAAACAGGAGAGAAATAGCTTGATAGAGATAGGTCTAGAGATGCTTCTCTTGAAAGAAAATAGAATAATTTCTCAATCCTGCGCTCTAAGAGTTAGCATAGACCCTTATAACCAAATATATAATAAATATCAACAATCCCTTCTACTCAAATATAATTTGGGGATATGTCTCCAGTTGGCGATTTCTCCAATAAAACATCTTCAGAAAATACACAAACATTATTAAAAGATCAAATCACTTCATTATCAAAATTAGATATTAAAGATTCGGCTAACCTTTCCAAAATCCCTACTATCTAAACTAATTTAACAGTTCCTTCAAAGACAAATAATAAGTAAAGGAACTCTTTAAATAATATTTCTAGTGCTTCTATTACAAAATAGAGTAAAGCAAACAATATTGAAATAAGAGAAGTTCAAATTTAACCTAGTTAGCACAGTACTTTCAACTTTAAACCTTCTTATTTCACTCCTTTAAATTATGAAGATCTAAGTGATTATATTGAGTAATCAAAAAGAAATGCATCGCCTACTTTAATACCACTTAAAAAATGAATGATTGAAATACCTAAAATTTAATAAATAATAAAGAAGAAAACTGCTGTTAAGAATATTAATTTAGAAACTGCTAAATTAATTTATGGTATTAATATATTTCAAGAATATAACTATTAGTTTACAATTTTCCCTCAAAAATAACTAATTTACTTACTTTCTTACTTTGTAAGCATAGATTATATAATTTATAAAACATTTTGTGTACTCAATTTATTATTCATTTTTCTTTAAATCAACTGCTTAATGGATACATCTAATCTTTAAATAAACCCCTTATTCTTACAGTAAAATAAATAAAGATAGCTCCTACAACTATAAACTTATAGAGATTTTCCATAGATTTTTAGTCGTTAATACTTTTAATTACATTTAATTAATTAATATAAAAAACTAACCTCTAATAATTTACTTTAGTTGTGTAAATAAACATATAGTATAAGCATACATATTGTCTTCTTATAAATGAAAGAAAACTGATTTTTAAATCTTGTTAAGAAATTTGATATTAAATGCTTACCTACTTTAAATGATAAAGAGTAATTTATATATTGAATAAAATTAATATCAATTTGCTACAAATAATTTAATGTTACTGTCACAATACATTTCACTATTTAATTGATATCAAAATTAGTTAGGAATTGTTTTAATTTTAGTTAAATAATAATATTATATAAGATCAATTATTTTAAAATCCATTTTGATAGTCCAATTATAATTAAAAATTTCATTCATGTTTTTAGTAAGTTAAAAGATTCATCATACGTTTTGTAATAATCAGTAATAGTTCATAAATTATATTAAAAATTGTACGTTTTAAGAGGATATTTGATAGAAAAGTAGGATAAATAATTAATAAATATGAAGATAAAGGCTTACCAATAATGTTTATTAGTAATATGTTAAATGGGATATTTAATAGCGTACATGTAAATCAAAGAGAATCCCACTATTGAGTATTCTGATATAGTTAATACTGAGAAATACATGAAATTTAGTATAGACCCTCATCTTACAAATTATGCATAAGATATTGAATATTTTTACATTGAAAGTGATTTGTGCAGTTTATCATAATTTAATGAGAGTTATAGCTTATAATTCGTTTCAAACGAAGAATAAGATTAATCCTCTCATCTACTATAAGAAATGAAATATACTGAAAGAAATAGCTGTTTATACACTGTTTAAGTTAAGTATTAATGCCCACAAAATAAATATTTGATCAATTACTAGCTTTTGCTATAAGATAAGGAGGACACAGCTAACAAATGGTAAATCTACTGGAAAAAAATATGCACTGAAACCAAAATTCCTAGAAATGGATTGAATATTGACCTACAATTAAGTGAAAAAAATGAAATTATTCCATTAGTTTAAAATGGAATAAATGTTTCTAATGAAGCCCTGTAACTGGACAAAACAGTTGATAAAGCTAAGTTTATATTGTAATTTCTTAAATATTTTTCTACAATAAATAAATAAATACTAACTAACTTACTTAAATTCCAAGGTTAAGAAAATAAATAAATTTTTGAAATAATATTAGTATAATTATTGCAAAATATATTTAAGAAAAGCTTTTCTTTACCTTAAATCATATATTAATATGATAATAATTGCAACAAGAAAATATTTCATTCATTTTCAATATAAAATATATATGCAATGCATTTTTTGGAGTTTAAGTTTGCCCATAAAATTTAATAAAGATAACAAATATTTAATTTATTTTTAGAGATTAAATTATATTTATACTTTTTATTACAAACAAATAAACAACTTATCAATTAATTTTATTCTTTTAGCTATTTATAAAACTAGTAATCCTAAGATAATACTGCAGAAACTGAATTACCATAGCAAGATGACTAATAAAAACAAAAAAAAGAAGAATAATAGGAATAGAAAGATAGTGAGATTAAAAGTAATTTATCTGTTTTAAAGAATATGGTTTTATAAATTAATGAAGAGATTATCTAAAAGCCTATTCTATATTTTAACAAATAAGAAGTTGATATTAAGGTAAAAATATTAAATTTTTTGCAATTAAATAAGATAAAATCATAAAGTATTTTATATAAAAAAACTTTTTTTACAATTGTTTTTTATATTTTTAACATTTTTTTAAATTTAAAAAAAATAATAATTAGTTGAAAGGTAATCTAAATAAAGGAGGATCCATAAGCAAGCAAGGAAATTTTGATTAATCAATTAAAGACGAAGACACTATTTTATTAGAATTCGATTGCCTATAGTCAGGGGATACTGAGTTAGAGTTATTGGTACCTCTTGTTCATTTTGATGATATTAAGGTTATTATTAAAAAGAATTGTGGAATAAATATAAAAGAAGAATTAATTTAGATTGAGAGAAGAATTGGATTAGAATTGATTTTCTTTATTGTGTTCATACTTTTCACTTTAACCCACTTTATATATTCAACTCTTGTGAAGAATTAAAATGTTATCCAAAGTTATCCTTTCCTTTTATCAATTGTGTATTTCTTATTATAAAGAGATTTCATCTAGAGAAACTAGAAATGGAATGATTTACTCACCAGTTTTACAAGATAGTAAACTTAAGGACAAATAAAATAATAATAAGCTGATGAAACAACTAGTCTAAACTAGAGTTAAAATTTTAATTAGCCATAATCTTATGTTAATGATGAGACAAATATTTTTGATGAATAAGAATACAAAAGTGCCTAAAATTCTGAAGAAGGCAACTACTAAGAAATAAATATTGAATAATAATAAGATTTTTAAGAAGAGTAATAGGAAATAATTGAGTATAGTTACATCTGAAATACTTATTTAAATTACATATATTTTCCTTAAATTTAATGAAAATATAGACAGTTCTTAGTTTTATCTTCAAAATTTGAATTAAATAATTTATTTTGTGTAAAAGAAATCATTCAGAAATGTTTATTCTTTATCATAATTAATTTATTTCTTTTACTTATTGAATTCATGTAAATAATTGTTAAGTTACCCTAAATCAAAATCGTTACATTAATACAATTATTTTATAGAACTAAAATAAATTGGTAAAGAATTAGCAATTGATTTATTTAATGTTATAAATCTACTTTTTGTTAAAGAAAAACAGGGAATATAATATCTTTGCGATTTTCTATTAAAGGAGATACAATTTTTAGATTAAAATACATAACTTAGATCTCATTTTTTATTAGATAATTGATTTTTTTTATAAAAGATAAAAGTGTGAAAGATATATTTTAGAAAGAAGAACCGATAGATTACTATAATAATTTCTCTAAGGTTATATAACTAGTAGATGTTAAATACCTCAGCTAAAATGATCTAATTATTTTTTTCATTGCTACTTACACATTTTGTAATTTAACAATAGAGAGAGTTATATACTAATCTTTTAATACGCATTCAAATTTAGATGATGCTATAACAAGGAATTCAATGTGTTAAATTATTGCATCTAAATTATTCCCTTTTCATCTTTTATATATTAAATCTTGTATTAATTAAGGTCATTTTTCCAAGAAAAATGCTACCTACTACATCTTAATTGATTCTTCATTAAATTGGAATTAATAAGAAAACTAAATATTATTCTAAAGTAGATTTTAATTAATTTTTAAGTATATTAATCTATTTTTTTAATATTAGTAGGAGAAAATAAGTAAAAAACATTAATAAAATAAAAATAATTTTGTTAATATTAAAAAAAGAAGCAAATTAAAAGATAGTAACAAAAATCTCAAAAAATACATATAACCATTCCCTTTAAACTTTTATACAATTTCTTAAACTCTAATTATTAGCTTTATAAAAATTAAATGAAATTATCAATATTTTTAAATAAAATTTGATATTTCAAATTGAATGAATCGTAGTTAACATTAAATTTAGATTTTTTATTTAGGGGGTCTTTCTTTTAAGATTAAAGTAGGTAGTTAAGATGTTTTTTAATTTAAATTTAGGAAAAGATAATCAAATATTAAATTAAAAGTTAAAGTAAAGCTATGGCACGAGTAATTAATTTACATTTTAGGTAAGCTTAATTGGTGATAAATTGTGAATTTAATATACAAAACAGCCAGTTAGTTATTTAAGGTGAAAGATCAAGATAATAATTTAAAATATTTCCAAAATAATGAAAGGAATAGTTAATTCAATAATTAATAAATACTATCTCTGCGTACTATTATTTTAACACCGTCACTAAATTTATGGTTTAGAAAGTACGAGTAATGTCTTCTTTTGGTGTTCATTCATTTGGACTATGATATGATCTGAAAAATAATTCAATCAATAAAAAAATAAATAAAATTTGAAAGATTAATAAAAGAAATATATCAGAATTAAAAGGCTGAATGTCTGCAAAAAAGGAAAAATAATTCACTGTCAGCATATAATTCATATGTATTTTTCTGACTTTCTTATACAAAATTGAATTAAAAAGCAAAAAAAAGGGTAAACGCAAAAAGGATTTTTGTGTTTTTTTTTATGAATTTCTTCTTTTGATTAACAAATCTTTGACAATTACACATTCTACCAAATTTTTTGAAAGTAATCTAAGCGATGATATTCTTTAATCAATCTAATTATAAATCAATCAATCATTCAATTAATTAATTTATTGAAATGGATAGTGGTTTGATTGAATGATTCTAATATACTAATTAGAGTAATAAAAAGAAGAAAAACATATAAACTATCAAATTATAGTTAGGTTAGTAGGTTTCGAAGTAAAAAACTAAATTAAATCGCTTATAGATTCCAATAAGAATATTTAAAGATAAACTCTTGTAATTTATCATAGCCTAATAATAACCAGAGTAATAGTCTGGAACAAACAGTAAAAAAAATCCAATACAGAATTAAAAAATTGATAGATTGATTCTACGCAAATCACTCCATTTTTAACTAAGTTTAACAGATTAACGCATTAAATCGCAAGTAAAGATATGTCCGAGAATATGGTCCCAGACTCACCTACCTTTTTTGGTAGTGATGAAGGATCTTCTCCCACTTTATCAGGGAAATAAAAGGCAGCAAAATCTGAATTAAAAGAGTTGAATGGCAATACCCTCACACTACGCAGAAAGGTATCTGACTGCGAGGAATATTAATTGCAAACATGCGAATCGTATACATTGGATAATAAGCAACTCTATAATAAATTTCCTGCCGGGTTCAGTAAGATAGAAGAGGTAGATGAAGAGGATGAAAACAATTAAAACCAATCGCAAGTCAAAAGATATTATGAATCTGATAGTGATTAGGAAGAAAGTCCAAATGTTCACACATACGTATCTAATACAAATCTCAACTCAAACAATTCTTTGAATATGCAAAAAGTTGGGGGAGAATCGTTTGATGATGATTACTTCAGAGATGTGAAAAAGACTAGAAAGTAAAATTTAAAAACCTAACCTTAAGAACAAGATGATTAACGGAGATTCCTAGTAAAGAATCTTGACACAGGTGAAGAGTTTGATTTAAGGAATAGTAACATAGATGAAAAATTAAATTATTCATATTCCTCCTTAGTATTGAAAACTGCTACTTCTTAAACTTAAGATTCTCATCAATTCAACTGCCATGATACAAATATAGTTTAAAGTGATCCAAATTGGAAATAGTTTTGGATTA
The DNA here is from genome assembly GCA_000260095.1 of Tetrahymena borealis. NCBI lineage: Eukaryota > Ciliophora > Oligohymenophorea > Hymenostomatida > Tetrahymenidae > Tetrahymena > Tetrahymena borealis. Next base: position 213,001 of record JH651293.1, on the reverse strand, counting down.
AAGTTAAGAAGAACAATCTTTTGTTGCTTGATTATTGTGAGAATGGAGACTTAGATAAGCTTAAAATCTTGCTTTCAGATTCACAACAAATTCCTACTTAAGTAAACTTTAAAAGCATTGATAATTGGACTGCATTACATTTTGCATCATCAATGGGACATCATGAAATAGTTCATTTCCTCATTCTCTAAGGTGCTGACCCATATTCTTAAAGTTCTATGCTAAGGTTGATTTTTATTGAAATTGTATATACTAGTTGGATTCCATTTTAAATTAGAATTAGCTACTTTTTATCAATAGATAAATACCCGTATTTTTAGGAGTCATATTTTAATCATAATTAGTATTTAGGCTGGTGTTAATATTGAAAGAGAGATAAGAAATTATAGGTGATAAATAAAAACTTTGGGGTTTTGATATTTTATTTTTCTTACACTTCTTTTTAGGATTCCTCATTTAAAATATAAGAGATTCCTTTTTTTGGTATTCCAAAATAGTAGTAAGTAATATTATTTATTGGGCATTGCATACTTGCTCTTTTTTTAAATTTTGCTCTTAATTCGATTTAGGGCTATTATTTACTCATTACCTTCACAAATTATACATTTCTATCTTAAATTAATATCTTATTCTAATTAACCTATAGAAATTTAATAAGTTGATCAAATATAAAATATTCTCCTATAGACCAATATTTATATTAAGGAACAATTAATTTTATTTAAATCCAACTCACTTAATCACTTAAATTATTTCGAAATTATAAGTTTAATAGAAGCAGAATAGTTAACCTAAAAATTAAAAATATGATTCCAATTTAATAAAAATAAAGCTAATTTAATTTTAAAATAGCATATTTTTAAATTTGCTATAAAATTTCATTTTTAATATTTTTTTTCCATTAAAATGATTGTTTTTTTACTCCAAAGTCTAGAGTTATAAAAATAATTAAATGTTTAAAGAATTCTTCAAAATATTAAAAAAATAAAGTAAATACTATTGATTTATTAAATAAATATTTATAAAAATTTAGAACACCGTTACATTCAGCTGTTATTAGGGGAAATTTAAAAAGTGTATAACATTTAGTAGATAAAGGAGGAAAAAAATTGATTGATTTATAAGACAAAGATTTCAATACTGCTCTTCATCTTGCTTCTGAAAATGATCAATTATCTATTGTTGAATATTTATTATAAAATAATGCTGATCATACAATTAAAAACCATAAAAATTTGTCACCTTACTAACTATGTATTTCTCAAGAAATGAAATAAATTTTCTAAGATTACCATACAACAGATGCGTAAGAGGATTAGTGCTACGCCAGACTTTCTGTAGGTGGACTTGTTAAGAGAAATAACAGGGCTGATCATGTTACTAAACTACTTCTGATGACTTAAAATGTTCAAAGGTGCTAAGAGTAAAGAAAAATTCAAATAATAGAAGAAAAGCAGAAACTTTTAAAAGTAATTAAAATAATTGGAATATTAATATTTTGATAGAAAACTTTGTTATTATCTTACAAATTTCTTGAATAAATTTTGAAATTGATGTTATGATTACACTGTTACTTGATTTGATAAATTTAAAGCTAAAATTAGAAAATTATTTAATTGTTAATCCTTCAAAGTTTAAATATGAAAATTTTATTTTAAAGGAGATGTCATGGAGAGATTTTAGATTTATTAGCAAGCTTGGTCAAGGGTCGTTCGGTGAAGTCTACTTAGTTGAAAAAGATAAAAAACTATTTGCTATGAAGATCTAAAATAAGTAATAAGTCATCTAAAAAAATCTTTAAAGATATGTATAAACTGAAAAGAAAGCTTTGAGTCTATTTAACCATCCATTCATTATTAAGCTTCATTATGCTTTCCAAAATGAATGTTACTTATTCATGGTCCTTGAATATGCGGAAGGGTAATTATTTATTTATTTAAAATAAAAAACTTAAAAACACATGTATCTAATCTTGATATTGGATTTATTAAAGTTTAACTAACTGATAAACAGATAGATGTTCTTTTTTTCAAAATGTTTTGATTCACGATCATTTAAACCCAATAATTTAGTTTTACATCTGCTAAACAAAAAATCTGTCTCTAAAAATAAATAAATTAATAAAAATGCTTTTTTTTCTATTTATTTACAATATGCATTCTAACTTTATTAATTAATTAAAAAAGAGGAGATATGGGTAACTATCTTAATAAAAGAAATAAATTACCAGAAGATGAGGCAAGAATATACACTGCATAAATTGTTTTGGCTTTACAAGAATTACATAAACAAGATATTATTTTTAGAGATTTAAAACCTGATAATGTTGTTCTTGATCATCTTGGTAATGCTAAATTGACTGATTTTGGTCTTTCAAAGGAAGGCATTAAGGAAAACACTTACACTAAATCATTTTGTGGGTAACTATTAGATTTTAATTCAAGTTTATAAAAAAATTAAATTGCTTTAATAAATAAATCAATTTTGTTACTATAAAATAATAGGAGTGTTGCTTATTTAGCCCCTGAGGTTTTAACAAAAAGGCCTCATTCAAGAACTGTTGACTGGTATTTACTTGGTACATTCTTGTACGAGCTGCTTGTAGGTATCCCACCCTATTATGATAACAGTAAAGAGGTAACTATCTAAGATCTAATTAACAATTTTTTATTTTGATAATTATTTCTTTTATTAAGTTTATTAAATAAATTATTATTTAAATAATAAACCAGATCCTCTATGAAAACATCAAGAGAGGACCATTAAAGATACCAAGGTCTATGTCATCTGATGCTAAAGATTTAATAAAATAGGTAATAATTATAAACTAATTTTGCTTAAATTAAATTTTATTTTAACCAAATTAAAATCTATTTTAAATAAATTATAGTTACTTAATAGAAATCCTAAAGAGAGATTGGGCGCAAGAAATGATGCCGAAGAAATAAAAGCTCATCCATTCTTTAAAGAGATTAACTGGGATGAAGTATACAAAGGGAAAGTTAAAGCTCCTTCCTTCGATGTTCCTAAAGTTGATACTAGAGCAACCCTTACTAATGTTAATTTTGATCTCAAAGCTGCTAATAAAAATGATTAAAGATAACAGTAAACTCCTAAAAGTGGTTAATAGTAACATCCTGTAGATTAACAAGCTCATGGTCGTATTGATAAATGGTCTTATATCAATTGATAAGCAAAAAATAAATGAATATAAATTTTTCTCATTCCTTTTATTTTACTTCTTAAGATAACTAAAAATAATAATGAACTTTAAAGGATAAATCAATCAATCGATCAATAAATAATTAATTAAGTAAGTAAGTAACTATTAATAATTTAAAATAAATTATTTATTTTCCATAAGAAATAACAACAAAACTCTATACTACATCGAATTATATTTTAATAAATTTACTTATATTAATATGGTATAAAATAATAAATGAATCAATCAATCAATCTTCTACTAATAATAATAACAATAATATTAAAAATAAATGTAATTTTATTTATATTTATGTCTGTCTGTCTATCTTTCTAATAATCTATCATGTTTTCTTTTATTCTTTTTACCTTTAATTACAAAAATTTTAATAAATCCATAACTTTCTATTACCTAAAATTATGTTTTATCCTTTTATTTTACTTCAAATCTGACAAAAATTAAACAACAATTAACTTTCCTAAAATAATTAGTTACTCTTAAAATTAAGAGTTCGTCTCAACTTAATCAAAGTTAATTAATATTGAATTATGATATACGTAATTATTATTTAGAAAAGTAACAAATCCACAAAATTTTGTAATCCTAAATCTATCATTACTTTAAACTTCATCGTAATCAATATAATTAATAAGTAAATAGAATAATAATAATAAAGCAAACAAGAATTAATTCTTGTTATAAAAGCTAAGTAAAGAATTATCATTCAACTTTATTTAAAAAATTAGTAGCATTAAAGGAGGAATGATCACTTTTCTACTTTATTCTTCATTTTTAATTTTAATAATCCTCTTTTATTTAATCTTTATCAAGCCATTAACTAAATTATTGCTTCTAAAACTCAAACATGGCAAAGATATCCTCATAAAATTCTCACCTATTCTAGGAATACAGCCTTATTTTAAAAAAAATGAAAGATTACATGGAGACCCTTTCTATGATTTAAAGAAATAAATTTTAAAAAATCCTAAACTAAAGGCAATAGCATGGAATTTAGGTTTTGGAGTATGTCTAACAAGTATTGATCCTGATCTTACAAAATCTTTCTTAGTAGAAAATTATTAAAAAAGTGTAAAACTTGCTCCAATTTTCAATTATCGTATCCTTAAAAACGGGATTATATTTTCAGAGGGAGAAGCTTGGAAAAAATAACGTAGAATGATAGCCGATTCATTCCATTTTGAAAGTAAATTATGATGTTTAATATTAAGAATAATATAAATAAAATACATAAAATTATTAATATGTTTAAAGGTTTAAAATCAAGATTTGAAGTTATTACAAAGGTAACTAAAGAAAAGATAAATGATTTATAGAAATACGAAGGAAAAGATAACTTCCCATTATTTGATGAAATGATGAAGCACTCTGGTATTTTAAATTAAAAAAAGTTATTTTTTAATTTTTAATTGCCTTTAAAACAGGTGAAATTGGAATTAGAGTATTCTTTGGACCTGATTTTGGAGAACATTAAATTGATGGAAAATCTATCTCTGAAGAATTAACTTAGGTAATATAAACTCTTGCTTTTTGTTGTTGCAAAACTAACCAATAAGTTTATATTTTAATAAACGGTGAATAGTTAATAGGAATTAACTAAATTCACTTCTATCTCTAAATTTCTTTAGAACTGGTAGTTTATCAATTTTAGATATTTCTTATATTTTATATAGGTTGTTGATGAAACTATAACTTACAGCTATACATCAATTTACTTCTAGCTTAAGAGAGCCATTTTTGGAGAAGAATTAGCAATGAAAATCTTAACTTAAAGAGAAAAGAGCATTTTATCAAGATCTCAAAGAATTACTAACATAGCTATGCAATAAATTGAAAAGAAAATCTAACAATATTAAGAAAATCCTAAAATTTAATCAGATTATTTAATAGACATTTTAGTTAAAAATTTCTTATCTAAATCAGATCTTTCATTGACAAAATAATAAGTAAGTAATTTCTTTAAGTTTTATTTAATATTGTTACGATGTTATATTTATTCTTGATAAAATAGATTGTAGAATAATGCACAACTATGTTTATAGCTGCTTTAGATAACACAGGTTGTTTTATTGCATGGGCAATCTTTTGTTTAGCAAATTATAAAGATGAAGGCAATTTAGTCAGATAAGAAATTGAAACTTTATTCTCGACTCAAGAAAAACTGGATAACATTTCATTTGATGATATTAGAAATCTCGTTTATACTTCTGCATTCATCGATGAATGTTTCAGGCACTACTCTAGTTCAATGGGTGTTTTTATTAGAAGAGTTACTGAGCCCTTTAGAGCAGGTCCATTTTAACTATCAAAAGGTAAAAGAAAATCTAATTTTCATTAAATTTCATTATTTTTTAAAAAATTATATAGATGATTATATTTAATGCAATTGGTATGGAAGTTTTAATAATCCTGATTGGTTCGAAAATCCAGAGAAATTTGATGTTTCAAGATTTTTAAATGGAAAAGAAAAAACGATAAATGCTTTTGCCTTTACTCCATTCTCTGTTGGCCCTAGAAATTGTATTGGAAAATAAATGAGTTTAATTGAAATTAAGGTTGCTTTAATTTATTTTGTTAAATAATTCAATGCTACTCGCAATCATTCTACTCCTCTTAAAACGACTACTTCGCTTGTATATAAGCCATCCAATTAAAATCTAATTAAAATATCATCTAAGAATTGAAAAAAATATTTGAAAGATCATTATTTGATTAAATAGTCTAAAATTTATTTTTAATTTCTTAATTTTTAATATATAGTTTGTAATAATTTTCTTGTTTTAATGCTCATCATCCTACTAATTATTTCTTTAAATATTTATTTAGTATAAATAAATACAGTTTAAATAATTCCTCAAACGCAAATTTATAAATAATTTATTTTTAAAGCATATATTATTACGTTTTAAATTATATTATTTAGATTAAAAAAATATAAGATTTAAATGAATTTGAACTCAATTTAAGAGGTCATTAATTGCCCAATACATAGAGATTTTGAAATCGAATATATGAGAGTAAATGATATTGAAAAAAATAGTTAAAAAGGTTTATTTTATTGTAGTACTTGCATAGATAGAGATGGTTTATTTTAGATGAAAAACTTTGTATCGATTAAAAATATTATTAACTAAGGATTAGAAGAGATTATTCCAAAATGGCCTCCAATTCATAATAATCTTATCCTAGAATCTCTTTAAAATAAATTAAGAGATTAAAAAAATTAAGTTATCACATTTTTTGATAGTTTGACTAAAGAAATGATAAAGAGAATAGATGAATGCAAAAAGAAGATACTTAAGTAGATAAAAGATGATGATAATAACAGTAACATATTATAGTATTATTAAAATATTTCAAGAATTAATGAGTTAGGATAGATCTTATCAAATAAACATTTAAGTAATAATTAAAGAATAACATTTTGTAAAGAGATAATTTTGGAAATGTAAGCTTAGAAAGAACAAAATTAAAAATAATTTGAACTAATGTTGCAGAATTCTTAATAGCGAAAGAATAATATTAATCTTGAGTTTCTAAATTCCATAAAATAATCAGTTTTTTCTTTGGTTGATTCAATAGATTTTTAGAGTGTAAATTTAAACTTAATTAGCTTTTAACATGATATAAAATGCAATTAAAAAGTCTCATCAATTATGAAATTAGTTGAAAATTTTTAGATGATTTAATCTGAATAAGGAAAGTCATCTTTTAGAAATCTATTGAACATTATCAGTCCAGTTATTGAGAGGATTTGTGATAAAGATGATTTTATTTTAAATAAAAAATTTATTAACATAGATGTTGCTGAATTTAATTTAAATTTTGAGCTTTCCCCAAATAAAGAAAGGATTCTAGTTAAACTATCTAAGATATATAACAAGTTAGGCCTTTATGTAAATGCTATCGAATATTCATAAAAAGCTATTGAAATAAATCCTTAATTCTATTAAGCTTATACCACATTAGGGTTTATTTTTTACAATATGGATAAACTTGAAGAAAGTATATATTATTTATAGACATCATTAAAGATGTAACCAAATTATGGTAAATCTCATTATTATTTAGGGATATCCTATCTAAAAATCTGTGAGTATGATACAGCAAAAAATTACTTAAACTTAGCAATTGAAAGTATTGTAACTCATGATAATTCTTTTAGATTTTTAGAAAATATATTTCAAAATAAATAATAAACAAACAATAGTAAAAACAATAAAGCATCTCTAAATTTATTTCTTAAATCTAAAATTAAAGATGATAAATCGTGTTTCTTTTTAGGAATAACATTTCTTACAAATTAATTGTACCAAGAAGCTTTGTTGTGTTTCTAATAGGCTGTAGAATAAGATTGTCTTAATTATATTTATAATTATTGGTTAGGTTATACTTATTAGGCCTTATCTTAAAGCTAAAATGCTATCTGTTATTTAATGAATGCTCTTAAACTTAACCCAAAAGATTTGGATTCTTTTCTGTTATTAAAAAGAATATCTTAAGAGCTGTTTTAAAGAGAGCTTTCTAATTCATAGAATAATGAAATGATATTAATAGAAGAGGATAATTTTGGATCAAATATAATAGAAACTAATGATACTTTATAGAATCTAAGTATTGATTAAAATATGATGAATAAAATATAATCATCATCATAAGAAATAATTTGAAAATAAGAAATAATATATTTATTTAGTTTTAATTTATAATTATAAAAATCAGATAACATATTTAAATTACAGTTTATATTATTATGATTATTAATTTGTCCAAAAACAATTCATAATTCATGAATTTTTTATTATATGATTATAATTGACTTAAAACATTAAATAATCTAAATAATTCATTTATATTTTTTACTTTTGTATGGAAGAATTTCTTACATAGTTGGTTAGTAGAAAAAAATTAATCTTATACTGATTTTATATATTTTGAATTAGATTAATAATGTATGTATAAAAGATAATAGTAAAGAAATTGAAATAATAACTAAATAAATTGATAAAAAAGGAATTTCTTTTTTAATTAATCTCTATGATAACTCTGCTGTATGTTATATTAGCTATACTTGGTTTATTAATATACCTTGTATATATTAAACCTCTCTATAAACTTTATATGCTGAAACTCAAGCACAAAGATGAAATCTACATTAAATTCTATCCATTCTAAGGTTAAAAGAAATGGGAAAAATAAAATGAATAAAAGTATGGATATTCTTTTGAAGATATCAAATAAATTATGAAAGACTATCCAAAACTAAAAGCAATTGCTTTTAATTTAGGATTTAATGTTGTAATCTCAAGTGTTGATCCTGAACTTACGAAATCAATTTTACTAGAAAATAACTCGAAGATATAGAAATACCTACCTCTCTTCAATTACTAAATGCTTAAAAATGGATTGCCATTTTAAGAAGGAGAAGAGTGGAAACAAACAAGAAAAGTTATTGCTGATTCTTTTCATTTTGAAAGTAATTTATTTACGTTTTTTAATTTCTTAATTAAGAAATTAGAATCTGATGAGCTTATTAATTGTCTAATTAGGTTTGAAAAGTAGATTTTCAGTGATGTCATCTGTGATCAAGGATAAAATGTAGGATCTTAAGAAATATGTGGGAAAGGATAACTTTCCTATTTTTACTGAAATGATCAATATGACTGGTAATATTTATTGATAAAAAATCTAATAAATAACTAATATTTTAAAGGTGAAATGGGAGTTAAAGTTCTCTTTGGACCTGAATTCTAAGATGTGTAAATTGATGGAATTCCTTTTCATAAATATATTGGAAATGTAAGCTTTTCTTTTTTTATAAATAAGTACTTGTTATTTATTTATCCTATTTAATAATAAAAGACTATAGAAAGTTAACTTTTATATAGTAGATCGTCTCCATATTATTTATTGAAAAGAGGAATATTGGGTGAAAAGCTTTCAATGATGTTTCTTTCGTAGAAAGAAAAATAATTACTCAAATGTAATAGGTAACTTATAGATATTGTGAAAAATGAAGTAGAGAAGAAAATTAAAATATTCTAAGAAAGTCCTGAATTATAAAAATCAGATTTATTAATTGACAGACTTATTAGAGCATATGTTAATAAATCAATACTAAACTTGACTATTGATAAAGTTAATAATATTCATGTTTTTCTTCTTTTCATTAAATCTTAGATCATTTTACATTTTTAAAGTGCTTACTTATAAAAAAATCTTTCAATTAGCCAACTCTTTTTTAATATAAATTAGATTTGTATTTAATGTATTATGTTCTTCTTTGCTGCTTTAGATACCACTGGAACTCTTTTAGGATGGTTATTCTTTGCTATCACAGAACACAAGGAATAAGGAGATAAAGTAATTGAAGAAATTAATAGTATATTCTCAAGTCCAGATAAGATAGAGGACATTCAATTTGAAGATTTGAAAAAATTGGTGTATACAAGTGCATTTATTGACGAGTGCTAGAGAAAATATAATTCAGTTGCAAGCATCTTCTTTAGAGAAGTAATGGAGCCATTTAACTGTGGTCAATTCTCCTTCAAAAAGGGTAGTTATTTTTTTAATAAATAAAATTTAACTTTAATTTAAATTAGGTGATATAATTCATTAGCATTTTTATGCAGGGTTTTTAAATCCAAGAGAGTTTGAAAACCCTCAAGAGTTTAAAGTAGAGAGATTTTTAAATGGAAATGAAAAGTTAATTAATCCTTATTTATTCTCTCCCTTTTCATCAGGACCTAGAAACTGTATAGGAAAGTATATGGCCTAGCTAGAGATAAAGATTACATTAGTTTATGTATTAAAAACGTTTATCATTAAAAGAAATGAAAATGTTAAAATGAGATTCAAAAAGGGATTAATGGTAGGTCCAGAAGATTAGAATTTGGTAAAAATCTATCTTAAATGATGAATTATAAAGATATTTAAAGTAGTTAGTTGATTTAATAATGTATTTCTTTTATATAATTTTCATAGTAATAAAGTTATTAAATAATTCTTTTCTTTTATTTACTTTCAATCTATATCTATCTGCTTTTTTATTTTCACTATATGATGTTAATCATTTCTTATATCAAATTCAAAGTAATCAATCTTTAAAAAGTTAATTAAATAGATTTCATTTAACAATCTAAGAAATAATTATTAAAGTATTAAAGATAAAACAAGGTTTATTTTGCATAAAAATAATTAATATTTATAAAAAATTGATATTTTGATATTGATAGAATGTAAATCATCATTTAGTTATTGCTAACGCTACTTGCATTATTAGTTTACTATATTTTAATAAGACCAATCATTAAGTTAATAAGACTGAAGATTAAGCATGGAGATGAAATATATGTTAAATTCTATCCATTCCTAGGATAATACATCTGGGAGAAAAGGAATGAAGCTAAATATGGCTATACCTTTGAAGATATCAAAAAAATAATGGTAGAATATCCTAAATTAAAAGCAATTGCATTTATTTTTGGAACTAGAGTATGCATCTCTAGTGTAGATCCAGAGCTTTCCAAATCTATTTTGTTAGATAACTATGCTAAAATGAGGAAATATTTACCAATATTTAATTGTTATGAGTTTACAAAGGGCTTACCTTTTTAAGAAGGAGATGATTGGAAATAAACAAGAAAAGTTATAGCAGATTCTTTCCATTTTGAAAGTAGTTTAATCTTTTTAATTGATTAAATCACTGAATTTTATTTACATATTAATTTTTGATTGTAAATTTTCCTAAATGAATAATTAGGCTTAAATAGTAGATTCTAAGTAATTTCTGATGTGATAAAAGCAAAAATCAATTCATATAAATAATATATTGGTAAAGATTATGTTCCTATTTTTGATGAAATGACAACACTCACAGGTAAATCTAATAGTAGAAATTAAGTAGTTAAAATTTAAAAATTTTATTGATATTTAAAATAGGGGATATTGGAATTAAAGTACTATTTGGACCAGAATTTGAAAATTTTGAAGTTGATGGAATTCCTTTTAGCATGTTTATTTAAAGAGTAACAGCTATTATTTTATGTTAAATATCTATCTTTATTCAATTAATTTTTAGAACATAGAAAATCAATTCGTGTATAGCAAGAGTTCAATTTATTATTAGATAAAGAGAGGAATTCTGGGTGATAGATTAGCTATGAAATTTCTCATAGACAAAGAAAAAAAATTACTTTAAAAAAATGATGAAATGATGGCAATCATTAAAAAAGAAGTAGAAAAGAAAATAAAAGTATTTGAATAGAATCCCTAATTAAAATCTGATTTCCTCGTAGATAGATTAATCAAAGCTTACCTTAATAAATCCATACCTAATTTAACAATATAAAAGGTTAATAAAAATATATTTTAATATGTTTTAATATATTTTGAAAATTTTATACTTTTAATAGATTTGTATATAATGTGCTAATTTCTTTTTTGCTGCTTTAGATACTACAGGAACTCTTTTAGGATGGATAATGTACTCACTTTCAGAGCATAAACTAGAAAAATAGAAAGTCATTGAAGAAATTAATACTGTATTCCCAACTCAAGAGAGCCTAGATAATATTTAGTTTGATGATTTAAAAAAATTGATCTATACTTCAGCTTTCATTGAAGAGAGTTAAAGAAAATATCATTCAGTAACAGGAATATTTCATAGGGAAGTATTAGAACCTTTTTAATCTGGGAAATTTGAATTTGGAAAGGGTAAATTATAATTAGATATCCTTTATTTTTAGTTTTAAATTTAAATAAATACATTAGATGATCTTATCCACATAAATTTCTTTGCTGGATTCTTAAATCCAAGAGAATTTAAAAATAACGATTAATTTATGGTTGAAAGATTTTTAAATGGAAATGATAAGCTTATAAACCCTTATATTTATCTTCCTTTTTCAGCAGGTCCTAGGAACTGTATTGGTAAATATTTGGCATAATTAGAGATAAAACTTACATTGGTATACTTCTTAAAAAATTATAATGTTGAAAGAAATGAGCAAGTAAAATTAGTCTATAATAAAAAATTTATGGTTGACCCAAAAGATCAAAATTTGGTTAAAATTACCCTTGTTTGATTAATTTGTATCTTTATGATATAATTCGGTCACTTAAGTTTGATAATTATTTGTTTATTAGCTCGTCACTCACTCAATTCATTTTGGTTTTGTTTATATCATTCTATTTGATCTCATGGTAGTAACCTCCTCATAAAAGTATTTTTTATTTTGTAAATTTTTAATATGTATTTCATCTTATCTACCATCCTTTAATTCTTGTTGAATCTAAAAGTGTAAAAAACTAAGAAGGGAATAATGAGAAACATAGATATCTTTAGTTTTTGTTTATAGAATATTATAGAAAAAGATCATTTTTATGATTTTTTTTCTTAAATAAAACTGTATTTTTAATCAATTTTTGAGTGGTTTTTTCTTATGAGAAATCATGGTTTTGTATGGTTAAAAATAAAAGAAAAAAATAATTAAAATTAAATTTTTAAAAAAGGCAGCAATAGCAGAATACAGGGTTGTAAAATTTTGAGAAGCTTAAATTAAGAATAAAAACAAATATGCTTACATATTTAAATACTCATAATTGATCTAAAATGTGGGATATTTTTCATAAAAATTAAATAGAAATTCTTAAATAAAAATATAATTAGAAAGGATGTAAATATTGGTTAGCATACTCCTGGCAATTTTAGGATTGCTAATGTATTTAATTTTGGTGAGGCCCATCCTTTAGCTGTTGAGATTGAAAATTAAGTACGGAGATGAAATATACGTAAAGCTCTATCCTTTCTTTGGATAGTATTTGTGGGAAAAGAATAATGAAGATAGATACGGTTATACCTTTGAAGATATAAAAAATATAATGAGAGAAAATCCTAAAATAAAAGCTATTGCATTTATTCTCGGATTTAGATTATGCATCTCCAGCGTTGACCCTGAACTTTCCAAATCTATTTTGTTAGAAAACCATACAAAAATAAAGAAGCATTATAAAATAATGAATACTGAATTATTAATGAGTGGTTTAATATTGTAAGATGGTGATGAGTGGAAACAAACAAGAAAAGCTATTGCAGACTCTTTTCATTTTGAAAGTAAGAATTTTCTAATTTAATGGATATTGTATTTTTTATTCCTTATGTTTTAATTACTATTTAGGCTTACATAATAGGTTCTAAATTATTTCTAAGGTGATTAAAGAAAGAATAATTAAATTTAAGTAATACGATGGAAAGGATTATTTTCCTATTTTTGATGAATTTAGAATGATGACAGGTAGAAGTTAAAAATTAAAATTAACAATATAATTAAAGAAATAATTAAAATTAAAATAGGTGATTTAGGCATCAAAATATTTTTTGGGCCAGAGTTTGAAAATTTTGAGATTGATGGAATGCCATTTAGTACTTTTACTTAAAGAGTAATTTTTTTTTCTTGCATTAGAAAACTGGTTAATTTATTTTTTTATTTTTTTAGAGTTTAGAAAACTAATTTTTTTACAGTAAGAGTTCGATTTATTACAAAATTAAGAGCTATTTTCTCGGAGATAAATTATAAATGAAATTCCTTTCATCAAGAGAGAAATAGATGATTAAAGAAAACGATAAAATGGTTAATATAATTAGAAAAATTGTTGAAAAGAAAATCAAAGCTTTTGAAGAAAATCCTGAATCAAAATCTGAATTCCTTGTAGATAAACTGATTAAAGCTTATACCAATAAATCCATTGTAAATTTAACAATAGAAAAGGTAAAGATTTTTTAATAAAGTTGCATTCGAGTTTTAAAGATTAATATTTAAATAAAATAAGATTTGCATGTAATGTGCTCATTTCATGGTTGCTGCAGCAGATCCTACTGGATTTCAATTAGGATGGCTTTTTTATTCACTTTCGGAGCATAGATTGGAAAAAGAAAAAGTAATTTAAGAAATAAATAGAGTATTCCCTACACAAGATAGCTGTGATAATATGTAATTTGAAGATCTTAAAAAATTAGTTTATACTTAGGCTTTCATTGATGAGACTTAAAGAAAATATAATTCTGTTCCAGGTATTGTAGAAAGAGAGGTAATAGAGCCATTTAAATCAGGTTGCTTTGAGTTTGAAAAAGGTAAAGTTTTTATTAACAAAAACATATTAGAAAGGTTAATTATTAAAATAAATCAGATGATGTTGTTTCTATTCATTTATATGGAGGATTCTTAAATCCAAGGCATTTTAATAACCCAGAAGAATTTAGGGTAGAAAGGTTTTTAAATGGAAATGATAAGTTAATCAATCCTTATATTAATATTCCCTTTTCTGCTGGTCCTAGAAGTTGTATTGGAAAGTATATAGCATAATTAGAATTAAAACTCTCTTTAGTTTACTTTCTTAAGAATTTTAATCTAGAAAGAAATGAAAAAGTTAAACTTATATATTAGAAAAAATTCTTGGTGTCTCCCAAAGATTAAAACTTAGTTAAAATTACTCTTAAATGAAGTTAGATATTTTAATAAAATAATTAAAATTTACTTGTTATTTATAGTATTTTAATCTCCTAATTTATTTTCTGATCACATTAAAACTGATAAGAAAATTATAAATTATTATATCATGAAAGAAAACCTAACTAAAATATCATAGTATTAATATGATATTTTATTTATTAGTTTAGAAAAATTTCAGAAAATAAAAAAATTGATAGTTAAATTTAAATTAAAATTAATTTCATTAACTTATTTAGTAAAATAACTCAAAATTCACTTTTTTATTATTTAAGTATTCCCAAAAATCTTAAACATTTTTTGAGTATTCTTCAATTTTAAAAGAGTATTTGAGGTACCAAGTAAGAGTTACCTACTTAATTTAACTCATTTCACAATTTCTTTAAAATATATATATCTTTAGTAGATATTAATGATAAATTAAACTACTGAATTACATGCACTATCTCTTTTATTTAATCGATCTTAATGAATTTTCCTTTACACTTTCATAAGGAAACAACTCTATAAAAATTAATTAAATGAAACATTTTATTATTTTTAGGTATTTCCTAAATTAATCAATAACAGATTTAATCAGACCATTATAATACTTACTTAAATAAAAACACTCACTTCTAAATAAATTGATCTGATTTGAGTATCAAAAAATCTATAAAGAAAAGAAGCAAATTTAATTAGTAAAAACTAATTAGCCATAAAAAAACAAAAAGTATAAGAAAACCTTAAACAAAATCGAATTAGATGTTGAATTTGATTTATATTCTTCTTTCTATTGTTGGATACTTGATTTATCTAATATTTTTAAAACCTCTTTACAAATTAATTAAACTAAAGATAAAACATGGAGATGAAATTTATATTAAATTTCATCCTCTCAGCGGATAAAATACTTGGGAGACAATTAATTAGCGCAAATATGGAAATCCTTTTGAAGAACTCAAGAAAGTTTTGAAAAATAATCCTAAGTTGAAAGCAATAGCATTTAATTTAGGATTTAACATAGTAGTTTCTAGCGTAGATCCTGAGCTATCTAAATCCATTCTTCTTGAGAATTATACTAAACTCAAAAAGCATCTCCCTATTTTTAATTATATTATGTTAAAGAATGGGCTACCTTTCTAAGAGGGGGAAGAGTGGAAATAAACAAGAAAGATTATCGCCGATTCTTTTCATTTTGAAAGTATATTTAGCTTACTTACTTCTTTAATAGATAAAATTAATTAACTATTTATTAAAGGCTTAAATAGTAGATTCTAAGTGATATGTAATGTAGTAAAATAATAAGTTGGGAGAATGAAATAGTTTGTGGGAAAAGATTACTATCCCTTATTCGATGAGATGATCACTCTTACTGGTAGCAACATACACTATTATTTAATATAATAAATTTATTAATTTAATCTTACAGGAGAAATCGGAATTAAAGTTTTATTTGGACCTGAATTTGAAGGATATGAAATAGATGGTATGCCTTTTAGCAGATTTATTGGGAAAGTAAATAAATTTATTTGAAATTTACAATAGTTAAAGCAATATTTCTAACATTTAGACTTTGGAAAATCAATTTCTCTACAGTAAATACTCTATCTATTTCTAATTAAAGAGAGGATTTCTAGGAGATGAGTTAGCTATGAAATTTCTTACTAATAAAGAAAAAATTTTGTTAAAAAAAGATTAAGAAATGCTTGAAATAATAAAGAAAGAAGTTGAAAGAAAATTAAAAATTTTTGAAAAAAATCCTGAAATGAAATCAGATTTTCTTGTTGACAGATTAATAAAAGCTTACATCAATAAATCTATCCCAAATTTAACTATTGAAAAAGTAATTAATTTAAAATATATCTATTTAATTAAGATTTATAAATAGATATTAATTGTATTTAATAGATTTGTATTTAGTGTGCAACTTTCTTTTTTGCTGCTTTAGATACCACTGGAACTCTTCTTGGATGGATATTTTATGCTCTCAGTGAGCACAAATAAGAGGCTGATAAAGTTCAATAGGAAATTAACTAAGTCTTTGCCAATTAAGATACAATTGAAAATATAAAATTTGAGGATATGAAGAAATTGGTCTATACTTCTGCATTTATTGATGAATGTTAAAGAAAGTATAATTCAGTAGCTGGAATATTCCATAGAGAAGTAATTGAACCTTTTAAAACTGGCTCATTTTCATTCGAAAAAGGTATACTACTTCAAAGTTTAAAAAGAAAAATTTATATTTTTTACTTAAATAGGTGATTTGATCCATTAACACCTTTATGCTGGGTTTTTAAATCCCAAAGAATTCGAAAATCCAGATGAGTTTAAAGTGGAGAGATTTTTAAATGGAAATGATAAATTAATTAATCCATATTTGTTTTCTCCTTTCTCGGCTGGACCAAGAAACTGTATAGGAAAGTACATGGCTTAACTGGAGATTAAAATTACAATAATCTATTTTTTAAGGATATTCAAGATAGAGAGAAATGATAATGTTAAATTAGGATTTAAAAAGGGTTTTGTTGTGGATCCTTAAGATTAGAATTTAATTAAAATATCTATGAAATGAATTGAATAACTTTATAATTATTTTTAAAGGTTTAAGAATATAAATTAATCAAATAATACCATTGAATACATCTATTTTTATGTTTTTATATTTACATCTAAAATATCACAAACAGTATTTATTGAACAAATTATTAAATTAATTAGTTAAGACTACAATTTATTATTTTTCATATATTTTGCTTTGGTTTACACAGATTAGGTTTTTATTATTACTCTTCTTTTTAAAAAAATTAGTCACCTCTTTGGATCTATAACACAAAAATAGTGATCTATTTTATTCGAATTATATACAATTATTATAATAAATCATTAAAATAGCATGTTCTATTTGGTTATTGAAAGAAATTTTACAATAAAATCTACTATTATGAAATTAATTAGATAAATTATGATACTTTGCAAATATTATTTATAGAATTAGAGTAATTTACTTAATTAATAACTTATCTATTAATATATCTCTTAATATTTTAATCAAATTCATCTATTAATATTAAAATAAGAGTCTGTTAATTGATAATTTGATTCTCTGTAAGAATAATCTCCATACTCAAGATAAACTTTAGATATTTCTCCATAGAATGCTTATTCTTCAGCTCTATGTCCTATTGACAAGGAATATGCATCACAGTTATAATGTTTGACATCATTAATCTAAACACTGAAATCAATTCTGTAATAAGGAATACTGACATATCCAAAAGATCTTTATAATAGCTTACTATATCCTTGGTAAACAAAAATCCATTATCTTGAGTTAGCAAGATACTCGTCTAAGGGAATCACATCATAAAGATTAATATTATTACCACTATAAGTGAAAAAGTATAAAACACTCATTTAAATTTCTGCAGCTAAAACCCTATCGTAAACTTTATTATTATATGAATCAACTCCTGTTAATCTAAATATAGATTATCTTTAAATTGGCATACTTCCCATTCTAATCCAGCCAGATACAGCAAATGTTTACTAAGAATACCAATCTAATCTAGAATAAATCAAAGTTTTGTAGACACTAGTGTATTCATCTTAGTACATGTAGTCAATACATAATTCTTTCTTTCTATTCTCTAAATAACTACTGCAATATTATCCATCACTTTCACAGCTGTATTTTATTTATTCTCTCCTAAATTAATTTACAAATTAATCTACTATTTCTGAATGATCATAATTTTCTTAGACCTAATCTCCACTAACAAAATTTATATTTCTGTTATTTTAAGCCCATGTTTCTTTATTAATATCAAGATTCTAAGGATTTATACCAAAGTTTTAATTAGCAGAAGAAGGATCTATTTATTTTCTTAAATTTAAGGGAGAATTGCCAGCAGTTATAATATTTCTATCCTAATCTCCTGATCTCAAATTTGGGATAATTCCGCCACCACCCTAAAGATCATCTTGAGTTGAATTTTATTAACTAGATTAAGTTACATTTTATGAAGTATTATTTCCTTAATCATTTTACTAATTCTAAGTAGTATTTGAGTTATTAGTATTAGTAACATTCAGCTAATTTTCTGAACTTAAAATAGGTTTATCTTAATTTCTAATCAGATTGGGAGAAGATGTACCCCCTCTTATAATTCCATTTAGATCTTCGCTTAACATGAGTGAATTAAAATCATTCTCTCTATAAGCATTATTTCCTACAGCTAATTTAAGGAAATACACTTAACCGATAAAATTCTATGATGGGTTAAGTAAAATATTATAATTCTAATCAAATTTATGAGTGATATTCATTATTTCAGCAAAATATGATTTCCCTTCTTTTACTTGAACAAATGAAAAAGCTTTCTTCTTTTGAGAACTGTAACCCAGATAGACAAAAATAGGATTTTATAATTCATTATCTATTAAGTCAATATTCACTTCATTGATTGGAGTGAATGTAGGGATGTCATAAGTGCTAAAATTTAACTATTTTCCTGTAAATGTTTTGATAATTTTTAAACTTAAAACTCTATCCCCGACTGTATTTTCGGATGTTAAGTTTGAGTTAGAAGTCATTCTAAACAAAGTAGCATAGTTCCAGAAGGTTTGATTTAGATCTATCCAACCATAAATAGCAAAGTCTTAAATATTGCTCCAATCTTAATTAAAACTAATAGGTTGAACTATTTTAGTTTAGTTAAACTACTAATTGAAGGATAGGATTTCATCTCCTAAAGAAAATGAGATAAATATAGAAAGTAGTATTAGTTATATTATTAGTTTCTTCATTTGTTTTGTGTGTATGCGTATTTTACTATATTCTTTAATTTTATAAAATTATATTATTTTGCAAATATAAATTCACTTTTAAATCGTATTTTGAATATCATTTATAATAGACAGACTTTCTTATCTTTTAAAAATAGATTAAATATGTATCATGAAATAATCACATTTTACATTCCTATGAAGTTATTGAAAAAATCTATATACCTACCTACCTAAATAAATAACTAACTACTTGTTTGTCTATATGAAAAGCTAATAAATAATATATCATTTTCTTATTTTTAAATATATATATATATATATATATATATAATAAAAAAATAAAAGTCTCTTAAGTTTAAATCCTTAAATAGCTAAATAATAATGATATTCAAAAATAAAATAACTTTTTGATACGTTATTTTGATCTTTATTAAAGAAAGATCAACTGGTATTTTTGATTATATGTTATGAGACAATACAAAATTAGAACTTGTAATTTATGTTAACAATTTAGTTATTAATAACTAACTATATAATAAATCTATTTACAATAAAAGTTTGTAAAATCAAGAAAAAAGATTGAAATAAATTAAGTAGATTAAATAGTGATAGATTCCAAATAAATTTATTTAGAAATATATTCCTTCAGTTGTTTTATTACCTTTCTTTGCATTGATTGGTTAATTGATAAGTAATATTTTCAAACAGATAGAAATATGATACAGAATTTAGATTAAATCATTCCAAAGAAAGAAAAGCTAATTAAATGGAATTTCTTTACTGAAGTAATAAATTAAGAGAAAAGAAAGGATTTGAATAAAACGATTGTAATGAATAATTATTGGATTATATTTAATAATTTTTATTTTTTGATTATTATGATAAGAGTCGCATGAAATTTAATTTAAAGTTTTTAGTTAGATAAAAAAGAAAAAAAAGAAAAAATTTATGAATAAAAAAGTATCTTTTAAGCATTTAAATTCTTTAGCAAATATAAACTACATTTAATATCTTTGTGCGATAAAATTTCAATAATATTTATAATATTTTTGCATCATTTGTTCTTTCTTAGACGTTTTTCAGGTTCCTTATTTTCAATGATCTAAACAACCCCTTATTATTCTAGTAGGCTGAAGTTAACTGATTCAAGACAGGCTACAGATTATTTGAAAATAAGAGTCTTTCCTACAAAATTTTCTAGATTATAGAAGATGATTTACTCATAATTAGGAGGAATAAATACACTCTTAATTTATGGGATAGGAATAGATGGGTTTCTTTGACAGTAAGTATTAGATTAACCCTTATAATTGCATTCAGAATAAACAGTGGGACATTTTACAGTAGGAAAAACTACTGGAGAATCTCTAGTATCAAAGCCACTTTCTTTGTATGCACCGGCACCAGCCTAGATCCAAAGAATCTTAACTTCTACCTTATCTTTTCCAGATACTCCTCCATTAGGACCAATAATGACTTAGTAGAATTTTGATGTAGTATGTGTAGCATATTAATTGCTGTATCCACCCTTACCTACACCTGCAGCATTTTAAACCCAAGCAAAAGTCCTTTTAGTGGCAGGGTTATAACCTTAGTAGATGAAGAACCATTAACCAAACTTATCACCCTGTTGGAGATAGCTGTGTTAGACTTTAGGATCATAGTTCTTTGAATCATAAGTTTCAAACATGATTTTATCATCTTGTACAAATGACTTCAAAACTCTATCTCCAAGAGTGTTAGAGTTGATTTCCTTATTTGCAGATAAGCGGAACACTTAAAACTCGCTATTTACCCAACTAGGAACTCTTATCCAACCATAAACTGCAAACTCTAACTCGTTATTCCATTGATTTTCAAAAGTCTTAACATAAGGAACACTATTTCCCTAAGAAATTGTGAAATCAGAAACAACTACCGTCTGAGCAGTATAAATATTAAGCAAAGCTGCAATGATTAAAAGCTAAAATCTGAAATTTTTCATCACTTCTTAATCGTTTTGTTTTTCAAAACATTTGTTTAATTAATTAAATGATAATATTTATAGTTTTCTTATCACGTTTTTAATTAGTAATTTTAGTAATTTAAGTATAAAAACAACCTTTATCCAATTTAAGGTTACACACTATTATACTCTCAAAATAATAGATTATAAGATCCTTATTTTAAAGAAAAGAAACGATAATATTTAAAATATTTTAAAAAATATAGAGCTTTCAATTTCTATGGACAAATAAAATTTAAAGAGGAACTCTATTTATTTTTAAATTTTAGATCCATTAAATAGTCCAATTTTGTTTTTCTACTGAAGTCTTTTTAGCAAAAACAATTCATGAAACGAAAAATTAATTGATAAAAATTAAGAAAAGTTTTAAATTTATTTAAAAACGAATATCTTTTAATTTTTCTTTTATACATTTAGTACTAATTATTGCTAATTTTCTTTTTAATTCTTTTTAGAAAATCAAATAATATCCCTTTTATTTCTTAATTAGAAAGAGTAAGATAGTATTCACAAATTTATTAATTTTAATTAATGTTGATTTATTAATTTACAAAAAAAAAATTAGGGTTATATTTATATGTAAAGTATTTTACTCCACATTTTTATTTAAAATTCCCAGAATTTTTTAATCTAAAAATAAAGATTGAAGTATCCAACCAGCAACCATTCCCTTTTAAAGATATTATTTTAATTAATAAATAATAATAAATTTATTAAGAATACCAAATAATAACAATTTAAGTCATAAAAAGTTAAGAATAAAAAGTAAAAGAGATTAAATAGCTAAAAAGATATAATTAATATTTAAGTAACATTAAATTTCTATTGGTGTAATATTAAAAATCAAATTTTAGAACAAAAATTCAACTCTATTTAAATAAAAAGTAGTTAATATATGGATAACACAATTAAAAAAAAAGATAAGAGTAATTTTTTTTCTAAAATTAGAAATTAGAATTTAACCTAAAATGCCTCTATTAATGAATCACGTAAAATACTTGTATAGAATGAAGAATGTTAAAAAGAAATATTGTTATCTGATCCTTAAAATAAAAGAGACTTAAATAAAAATAATAAAGAGGCTAATGTAATGATAATAGAAGAGTTAGTAAATAAAAACTATTTTATAACAAAGTATGTGACTTCTGGTAGAGAGGGTGATATTTATGAAGGATATTAGATGAATGCGAATGGATAAAAAGAAGAATTTATTTTTAAAATATAGTAAGATGTTATATAAAAAGATATGCAGGATCTAATTGCAATTATGAATTCCTTTGAGAAGCACATTAACATAATATAAATCAAAGATATAATTATAATATAAAATTTTTGTATATTAGTAATGGAGAAGTGTGAGCATAATTTAGAAGATGAACTTAATTTACTCTAAAATAATTAATAAATGCTTACAGAAGAATAACTTTTAAAAATAATTTTTGATTTGTTAGATGGTTTAATTCAACTAAGAATGTATAATATTGTTCATTTAGATATTAAACCGGCTAATATTTTAAAATCTAAAAATGGAGAATATATTTATACAGATTTTGGTTGTTCTTCTAAAATTTAGAAATCTCAAGAAATAAGAAATAAAGGGTATACTCCTGCATATGCTGCAAATGAGTAAATAGAATCTGATTCTACTAATATAGGTTTTAAATCAGATATTTACTCGTTAGGAAAATCTTTAATAGAAATAATAAGAACATTTGAATAAGCAAACACATTTTCACTTCAAAAATTAGAAAGCTTTAGGAATATAATTGATATTCACATGACCTAAGATTTAATTTTAAAGAGAGAAGAATGCTAGAAAATTCACTATTTATTTTTTTAAAAAATAGATAATAACAATTTTTATTAATTGTATTTAAATAAAATAGAAAAAATTGTATCTTTATTTCCCTTTGATCAAAAAAAAGATATCATTTTCACTTAGGATATTTAACTCTATTATCTCTAATTGAAACTTTAAATTTTATAAGCCAATCCAAAAAAAGACAATATAGAGATCGCTTCTACTTTATTTGAAATAGGGTAGTGTGAATTGAGTCTTGGTAATATTTAATAAGCCTTAATATTCTAATAGGAATCTTTAGAATTAAGAAAGCAATTATATAATAAGGATCATTTAGATATTGCAAATTCCTTAAATAGTGTTGGAGTCTGTCTACATGAATGTGGAGAGTATCTAAAAGCATTAAAATATTTTGAAGAATCACTTGAAATTAATAATAAAATATTTAATAGTAGTAATAATTATTATAAAGTGAATACTTTAAGTAATATGAGTATTTGCTATTAGAAATTAGGAGAAATTAAAAATGAATAAAAAACATATTTTTAAACTCTTGAAATGGCAAAATAGTTATTTAAAGGGTAACATGAATAAATTGCAACAATTCTAAATAGCATAGGATTGTCTTTTAAAGAACAAAATGATTTGCAGTAAGCATTATTTTATTCTTAAGAATCATTATAGATGTTTTAAGCTATTTTCAAAGGAAATCATCCATTAACTGCAGATTCTTTAAGCAGTATAGGTTAAATTTATGCAGCAAAAGGTGATAATAAGACATGCTTAAAGTATTAATTAGAAGCTTATTAAATGTATAAAGAACTATTTAAAACGAATCATCCTAAAATGGCCGATTGCCTTAATGATATTGGAGAGTGCTATAGATTATTGGGTGATGTAGAAAATGCTTTAAAATTTTAATAATTATCTTTAAATATAAATTAATAAATTTATAAAGGAAATCACCCTAATATTGCAACAAATCTTAATAATATTGGGCTATGTTACGAAGAAAAAGAGGAACATCTTTAAGCATTAAAATATTTTTTAGATTCTCTTGAAATTTTTAAGTAAATATTTAATACAAACCACACCGATTATCAACTTGTTATTACCAATTTATCTCATTGTTATAGAAGTCTTGGTGATTCTAATAATGCTTTTAAATGTGCATTAGAGTCTTTGAAAATAGCTCAGTAAATTTATAAAGGAGATCATCCATAAATAGCTTTGTCTTTAAATTTAAATGCATTATGCTATTTGGATATAGGTAATTAAAAAAAAGCACTTTAAAATGCTCAAAAGGCTCTTTAAATGTATAAAACATTATACAAAGAAAATCATCTTGACATTGCTAATTGTTTAAATACTATCGGATTATGTTTAAAAGATAATGGAGAATCTAGTAAAGCATTGAAATATTTTTTATAATCACTTGAAATGAGGAGATAATTATTAGATGGTAACAATGTGACTATCTCTGATTCTTTAAATAGTATAGGATAGTGCTTTTAAGAGCTAGAAGACGAGGAAAATTCAATAAAATATTTATCTGAATCTCTTAAAATGCTAAAGAAAATATACAGTAAAAATCATTTAGAAGTTGCAAATGCTTATTGTAATATTGGAGAATGTTTTAGCCAATTTCTTATTTATGGGAAAGCTTTTAAAAGTCAAAAGAAAGCTTTAAAAATAAGGAGGTTACTTCTAGAAAAAAATCATCCTGATATAGCCGATTCTTTATTTAGTCTTGGAGTATTATATGAGAATTAGGGAGACATAAATAATGCTAAGAAATGCTATTAAGAGTAACTAGATATTAACTAGGAAAGTTATCAAAATAACCCTTAAAATATATCATAAAGTCTGAGTAATCTTGGAGGACTTTATAGGGAGAGTGGAGAGAATGAAAAAGCATTGTAATATTATTTAAAATCTCTTGAAATGCTAAATAAATAAATTTCTAAAGATAGTAATGAAAATATGAGTGAGTAAATTGCTGAATTATTATTTGATATAGGTTATTGTTATATAAACATGAAAGATTATTAAAATTCATTATCATACTTTTTAGATTGCCTAATTTTGAGAGAAAAAATCAAATAAATAGAGTAAATATAGATTTTATAAGTTATTGAGTAAATAGGAATATGCTATTCTGAAATTGGTGATTATAATAATGCTCTTTCATATTAATTAAAGCATTTTCAAATTATATCTGAGAAAAATCTATAAAAAAATCCAGATATAGCTAAATTACTAGAGAATATTGGTAAAAATTATAAAAATATAGGAGATACATAAAATGCTGTTAATTATCATTTAAAATCATTAAATATGAAAAAATAACTTTACAAAGGTGCTCATCCTGATATATTTGAATCATTGTAATACTTGTCTCAATGTTATATAGATTTAAATGACTCATAAAGCTCTATCTTATATAAAAAAGAATGTCTTGAAATGCAAACATAGTTAAAAAAATGAAAAACTTTAAAGAAATTAAATTCAATCAAACAATCAGTGCTATTCGTGGTGAATTTATTGTTTATTTAAAGACCATTAAATATAAAAATATCAGAAGTATGTTTGTATTTTTATTTTAGTTTAAAATAGAATTATTTGTATCTTATTTACATTTATCAGTTTACATAAAGAAAATGTGTATGTTTGTGCGAGAAATCAATCAACAATAATTTAATTTTATTTAATAAATTAAAAATATGATAAGAAATAAATATTTTTATTAAAATATAAATAATTTACATTTAATTTGAGTATTACTAATTTAATAGATTTAAAAAAAGAAATTATCATTAATTCTGTCTGGCTGGCTGACTGTCTTTATTATTATTTCAAAATAGATTCTTTATTTTTGAAGATTCTTTTTTAATATAATTTTTTTCATCATTTTAA
This sequence comes from Tetrahymena borealis, assembly GCA_000260095.1. Taxonomy (NCBI): domain Eukaryota; phylum Ciliophora; class Oligohymenophorea; order Hymenostomatida; family Tetrahymenidae; genus Tetrahymena; species Tetrahymena borealis. The sequence goes on along the minus strand of JH651293.1, from coordinate 186,776 downwards.
AATTATCTTAGATTAATCAAAATAATAGTAAAATTATTCTGAATTAAATTCATTGAAAGAACTTGATTGTATTTCCTTCTTTGTAGGAGGATCGATTATTGTAGAAAGTAAATTACACCTAGAAAAATGTAAATATAAAAAATAATATTCTGGAAATGTTCTTTTTTATTATATTATTATTGAGAGAAGATTATTTATTTTGTAGTGATATAATTAGGAATAGATTGAAATTTTCTATTTTCCTTTATTAGATTTCTAAAACTTAAATAATCATTCAGTGGGAACTTAAGAATTCATAGTATTAGTGTAAATAATTAGTTTGCCCTCTTTTTTTATTATCTTGTTACTAAATTATTCTTACATGTTTGTATTGAAACATAAATCTAAAAGGAAACTTGAATAATGTCAAATTCCTAAAAGTACGATTTATATTTTACAAAGTAATTAATTAGTAAAAGAGTAAATATTAACTTAAATCATATTCTATATCACCACTTTTTATATCTAGAATTTACACTTAAATAATTTATATAAATTGATGATTACAAAAATTTACTTCTCAGTAACATTTTATTCATCTAAAATAATGCTAAAAGAAGTTATTTTTATTTTAAAAATTATTATATTGTAAATTATATCTAATTTCGAATGAAATCAGTTTCAATATTTAAGGAAATACAAATTTAAATATAAGATTTTACTGTTAAAGAATTACAGTAACAGTCTAGAAGAAAATAAGCAACAGAGAAGAAAATAAAAGGCTATATTAAAGGGATTAGATAAATTTAATAGAAAATTATTGAATTATTTGAATTGAATTATTCATTTCAACATGTATGCATGCTTTGCTCTCCTTAGAAAATTTCTTCCTTAGTTTTTTGACCATAAAAGTTATTAAGTGTTTTTTATTTCACAAAATGTCTAATAATATATCAAGTACTTTACGCTTGGAAAGATTGGTAAGAGATATCTCGAAATTGAGGTTTTTCTAATAAAAGGGAAAAAAAATTAATCAAAGATGAACTTTATTTAGTAAAGCTGATTATTATTTTTTTCATCTCTTATGAATTTCGTTGAGATACTTAGTAAAAAATAATCGAAATCTTTATAATGAGTTTAAATTAATAAGAAATCGATTTCTAAAGAAAACTTTAGTATAAAGCAGAGCATTTATTAAATAATATTAGGGATAATAAAAATATATTTTTAACATGGTCCCATAAGTCTAAAACCCTTCTGATCAAACTCCTCAAGAGATTGAATTGTGCTTCTTGTAGAAGTGGAATATTATTTACATGGTGAAGTTTTACCAGAACAAAAAGATTTTAATCCTTTGCCATTCCATCTAGTTTATATTAGCACTGATAACATTAACGATTCTCTATTCTGTAGTGAATTCCAATTTCAAATATGGAATTTATCTTTCTCCTCTTTGCTTAATCTACTCTCTACTTCAAATAATAATCATTTAGAAATCTATCACTAATCCAAAATATCACTGGATCTTCTAGATATCTTGTTTTATTCTTTTCTTATCTGTATTTCTGGGTGTGTATTTCTATATATACAACCCTACTTTTAAATAATCATTTATCGAGGGGACTGAATGCAAAATTATTAAAGATAGCAGAGCTTTTTTGAAGGATGGATCTTACATTGAGAATTTTTAAGTACTCACTATATAATTTGAATATGGCGGCTAATTATACTAGGGTTGTGGATGCGGAAGTGATAAATACCAGGAGAGTATATTCTAAACTAAAATAGAACCATTTCGTTATATAACTAATGAGGAGATGATGGCATTAAATATCTAAACTAATTAGGAATAGGAGGATATCTCTTAGATTAAAATGCCATCATGGATGTGCTAGCCTTATTAGAATTATACTTCTAATCTTAAAGATCCTAATAATAATACAAATAAGGTAGAAATCTCAAAATGTTATTACAACTTTTACGGTATGAAAGAATTGGACTATGCTTCATAAGCTTCTTCTGACTATTGCAAAAAAAGCGATCACTTTGTGTAGATTATTTTTGAAGAAAAGCCTTACTTTCCTGTAGATTAATTTTGTTTATTAATTTCTTTCACCTTCTTACCATTCTTCTCTTTAGGACTCAATTGGATATTGGTAATAATAATCCACTATTTAATACCTTGCTTGAGAGTTGATATAGAGAATGGATTCTTTGAGCTTAATAAACCTGGCGTAATATTGAAATCTAATAAAATTGTTCCCACTAACAGTAAATAAAAAGAGTAATCGAAGCAAATTTAATCAAATATTTCTGAAAAGAAAAAACAAGACAAATCTTCTAGTAATATCACTAATATCAATAATGGAAAAGTCCTTAGCAATAGCATAATTTAATCTTCATAAAAGGCAAGCCCTAGTTAAGAATAAGTATAGACAAAGGGAAAAGAATCTCACAATAATACATAATTAATAGAAAACCATACGCTTTTAGAAGTATAACAAGAAAATTTAAAATCAAATTCGAACACGACTATTAATTATTAAAATTAATCGTTTGACATAGAAAAGTATCCTAAAAACTATGAAACCATAAATGGGAATTAAACATTAAGCACACCCAAAACAAACGAAATATTCTTCTCATTACCCTCTGCCAAAAAGAAAGTGCTCCCCCCTATTTCGGTGAATATGAATTTCTAAAAAATCCTTTAAGATAATATAAAGAAAGAAATAGAAGAAAACAAATAAACAATAGAAAATAATATGTATACAGATTCTCCTGCTATCAGAGGCAAAAAGAAATTAAGAAATTAATCATCAATAGATCTCCCTGAAGTCATTAGTAGTTCTAAGCCTAGTATACCTTCAATTTTGCATAATAAAGAAAGGATTGGATTAAATTCTTCTCTATCCTAAAAAAAGAAATTTAAAGTATAATTTTTCGGAAATTAACAATAAGAAGCAAAAGGCAATATAAATCAAATCAAAAAAGGCGATAATATTTTCTAATGAAAATTAGCCAGCCTTTAAGATAAAAAAATAGATAAGAAACCAAATAATATTGTTTGCTTAAAAAAGTAAAGATAAGATACTTGGTTGTTTCAATTTACTCATTTCACTAATTAATATATTAAAAATCTTTCAATTTTATCAATAATAAATTATTTATTTCATTTGTACCATATTTATCATCTATTTATTATATATTGACTCGATCAAACTAATTTTAACTTAATTTTAAGAATTTTTCTTTCATTGAATTGAATATATTTATGTTTTCTATTAATTATTTCATTTTCATTTAATTAAATCAATTTTATAAATACTTCAAATGTATGTGTATATATCTATGTATGTATGTATTTATATATCTATTTATCTTATCCACACCCATTCATTTCAATCTTTATTAACTATTTTTTATAAAAATTTTAAATATAAAATAATCCAAAACCTAATAAATAAAATTTTATATTAATTAATAGAGTTATTGTTTTTCCTAACAATTATAAAAGAATCATTTATTGATTCTTTGGTCAAAAATTAAAAATGATTCAATTTTAATAATAAAGATGGATTAATTACTAACTAACTAACAAACTGATTAGAATAGACTATTTTAACATTCTATTATGCAACTACAACAAAAATTAATAATGTTAATTTCATTTAATTGTGCTGATATAATTTTTTTTTAAAGGATTATTAAACCATTTTATGTCATTATTAGGAGTTCCTAGTATCTAATCAAGCTAAATGTCAACTTAAGGGGATTCATTACTTTAAATTCTACTTTTAAAGTTATCCAGTATATTTGGGTTAGTTATAGACATATCAGATAAATTATTAAACTCAATTTATGATACTTTGTATTCTGATGTATATTATTCGTTTATTTCAGTAAAGTCAGTCTCTCCTTAATTCTTTGTCTTAATCCCGATATCATTCTTAGCAATTTTTTTTAATTAATTTCTTTTACTTGAAAGGAGATCTTTATTAAAATTATATTTTTCTTAATCGACAATATTTTCAAGCACTTTCTTTTCTTTCTTTTGTTTTTACAATTATTTAAAATAGCTATAAGCTTAGCATAACATACCTATAATATTGAAAACAATCATTATTAAAAAGATAGCTATTATTCCCCATCCAATATTTGAAGCAAGAGAAATTATTTTTTTAGTATCACTATCTTCATAAAGAAGGTAGATATTTAAAAAATAGATAATGATGAATAGGATAACAATTATAAGGATTAAAAGCGCGTTTGAGATGTTTAATAATCTAGTTCTTTACTCTTCAAACTAAATTATGAAAATAACAGCTAGTAAATGAAGCGATTATAAGATAAATAGTGAGCATAAGATAAATTAAGGAAATTCATATTGAGTAATAATTAAATAGATGCATAAAACATCCTTTAAGTTTAATAAGTGAGGGAAATAAAAGCAAATCTAATTAGAGGTTCTACTTAATTTTTAATCACAATAAATGGGGTTAATAGCTTTAAAACCAGAATCGAATTATAATCTATCTCTATCTTTATATATTTCATAAGTTGACTTTATCTATATAATATATCTGACTGATACTATGAGGAAAGTAATTAGAGCAAAAAGAAATGAAATTACATTTTCTATGCTTTTTTCTCCAGGATTATTTAGCTATAATATTGTAGCAAATATTAAAGGAATAAAAGTAGAGTTTTAAAATCCGACAAAAAACTTATCTACATAATATTAAATTCTATTTATCCACTGATATCTCATACACTTCTTCAATATAATGTTTAAAAGCCATATTACCAATATAAAATAGACTTTATTCATTCCATTTAACATAAATGAAGTAGTAAGCTATCCTCTTTACTCAAATCTATATCTTGCCTTCTATCCAATAATTTTCTCACCAAAATATTCCTTTTCATTAGGTTAAGTAGACCCTATTTTTAAATATAGAAAAATTATTAATTATTTCAATATTCTAGAGGAAAAATATTTATTAATTTTTTCAATAAAATGAAAACTTTAAAATTTAAATAGTTATTTGTTTTTTTATTTTATAATTTATAGTGATTTCCAAATAAGAAATCTACCTGAAATCTTTGAAGAAATTGATTCTTAATCTCCAATACTAGGTAGAAAGTCTAGGTTAAAAACTTTGAGCATTTTAAGAGAGACTTCAAGATTCTATGGAAGATACATATCTATATACATCCAATAATTTAAAACTTGAGCAATACTAACCATTAAAGATGATATTATTTATGAAAATATTATCTATATAGGTAGAAGTATTCCTGATAATAAAATCACAGTTGTTTGGGATGAACTGCTTAAGCTTTCTTTGCTACCTAAAGAGATTGATGGTGATAAATAACTTTAAAATTTATCACTATCACTTAGTTATTTTTAATTCTCCTCAGAAAAATCTTTACTTAACACACTCCCATCTATTCCTTTTATTTTAGATGGGTCTTTAAAAGAAATGTAAACTTTTTTTTCTTCAAAAAATTCCTGACTAGTTTCAATTGTTAATATATAAGATGCTGAAGATTTCTTTTGTATAGATAAGTTAAACTTTTTTAAATCTTGCACAGTAATATTAATCATATCTAGTAAAGCCTTTTCATCATTGTTTTGTAGGACTATATTTTCAGAAAATTCCAATTTTATTTTGTTCCAACTATCACTAACTCCTTCTATCTTAACTGTTAGTGTTTTTTAGCACTATGTAAAGCTTTTTCCTTTTATTTATTAAAAAATTAGTTAAAAAGTATTATTTTACTTCTAAAGTTACCATTTGAATCGCAGATAATACAAATATTAGATCCACTCTATGGATAGTATCCTATTGGACATTAATTTAAGCATTAGTTTATTACTAAAAAAAGGTTTTAATCACAAGATATACAATTATTTAATGTCCCTCCTGTACAATTCCTGCAGGAGATATCACATGGCTAGCATGTTTTATCTTTTTCTGGGTAGGTTCCATCAGGGCATTCAATGTAACAATATTTATCTTAGTATCTATAGGAGATTGAAGAGCATTCTTAACATTCATTAGTTTCATCTTCACATTAATTGCATAAAATGCTACAATTTTAACATGTCCTTAAAGTCCATTATGCAAATGTTTTTTAAGGACACTCCTTCAAGCATTATCCTTAATATACTAAAAGTTTACAATTTTCTAAACATTCATTATTTTAAAAGAATCTCCCTTCTTTACAACTCAAGCATTATTTAGAAGTAGGACCTAAGCACTAATTACAAGTTTCATGACATAATTCACATGATTTTGTTATTGAGTCACCATAATATCCTACTGGGCAACTATTTTAACATCTAGAAATATTAATAATAAAAGAAGTTAAATAAAGACTATTCAATTAATATAAAAATAATAAAATAATTCTACTTAGAATTATATTTGTATGCAAGATCTGAGCACTCAATGCATTCAGTTGTTGAATCCTTGCAAGACGTACAAAAAGGATGACATTATTTACAAACGATATTTTCTAAATAGTAATTAGACTTACATTCTGAAACACATTAATTATCCTAAGTATACTTAGGACATTTATTGATACAATACCCTCCATAATAAAAATATTCCAGTTTACAAGTCAAACAATCAATTTCAGTGGTTCCCTTGCAAGAATTGCAAGTAGTGTGACACTACTAGCAAATACGATTGGTATCATCGCTGATATAGTTATCTGGGCATTTAATAAAGCATTAATCATTAAGTTAGTATCCTTAATTGCTACATCTATTAATAAAGAAAATATATTAGCCAATTTAAAATTAAAAAAATTAAACTCTATAATCTATTTTATCTCTTTTACTATTATTAAATGAAAATATTTTATTATACTTTGTGCATTTATTAGAATCATCTTAACACTCAAGACAAGCCACATTACAATCAAAGCAACTATTTTACTTTTAATAAGTTGCTTAAGGACATGAATCCACACATTACTTTTTATACTCGAGTGTATTCTGAGGGCAACTATTACTACATTTTCCTTATTAATCTACTACTAATCTATATCCACATAATATACACTTTTCAGAATTGGTACAAAGAGAGCATCCTTGTGTGCACTTATCACATGTTTAGGTCATATCATTAGCATAGTATTTATCAGGGCAAGTTTTATAACAAGTAAACTCCTCTTAAAAGAGAAATTATTATGGCTAACATTTCAAACACTTATCTTCTTTTTCTATGCACTCTAAACATTTAGTAGAACATTTCTTACATTATTTATTTAAGTCTTAATAATAACCAAAAGGGCATTAATCTACACATTATTTATTTAAATATAACTTTGGACACTCATTTACACACCTTTAATTGTCATAAAATGTATTCTCCTAACATTCTAAACACTATTGTTTAATAATGAATAATTAAATTAACTAGGTAAATTTTAATAAGTTTACCATATTATATTCTATTCCACTACAAGTTAAGCAACTTTTATGGCAAACTTAGCATTCTAAACTTTGGCTATTTTAGTAATAACCCTATCTTTTGCAAGAAGTAACACATAATCCTGTATCGATTTCTCTATAATATGAAGATTTACAATCTAAACACTTAGCAGTAGAATCTATACATGAATTACAAGCATTATTACAAGTTGTACATGTTTAATTAGAAGTATTTTTATAGTAACCAACTGGACAATTTATATAACATTTTTTTTATAACAGATATGCTTCTTTTATACAGGTTGTACAAGTATTAGGATTTTAACAATCTAAACAAGGAGAACAGCTCTTGCATAAATAATCATTTGTGTCTTTATAGAACCCTAGCTTACAGTCATATCTTTATGTGCAATTAGTAGAAGTGAATTCGCATTCTATACATTCTGATGAGCATTGCACACAAATTTTATATATTCTAATTTCGTAATATAATATTAGAACTGTAAAAATTGAATTTATTGAAAAAATAATTCTAATAAAATGAAGAATTATAACTAATTAATCTTTTATTTTATTAAGAAGCGAATGCTATCAAACTATCATTCACTGTTAATTTTTGCTAAATTTGATAGAAAATAATTCTAAAGATTAGTTAGTTAGTTAGTATATTTTTGTTGTTACAAATAACTTCTTTCTTTAGAATCCTTCTTATTCTTTGCTTTCATTATTAATTTATTTTATTAAGTGCTAAAATATGAATGAATTTATAAGAGTAATAATATTAAAAAAATACTCATCTTTAAAGTAACCTTTTGGACAATTCAATTAGCAACTTCCTTGGTAAAAGTATCCTTAAATGCATATACAATCTTATGCTTTTTTATCATATTATTTATCTGTGGAGGAACACTAACAATTTGATAACAAATTTAATTTGTCTGAAAGACATTTGGTACACTTTAATCCTTAACAACTTTCACAATTAGTGGGACATTCTATTTGTTTATAGTAAAAAGTTAATTTAATTATTAATTTTTAGGTAGAAAAAGTTAACCAAACATATTTAATGAGAAATTTTCTTAAATTAAAATAATTTTTTCTAATTAATCTTATTTAGATTAATATCTCCTTCATTTCAATAAAAAAAAAAATTATGTGTTACTTTCACAAATATCCTTATTATCTTAATTTCTATAATATTCTTTAGGACAAGAGCAGTTGCTATCAACAGTTCCTTAATCACAAATATCACATGTAATACTATCTTTACAAGATTAACAGCCTGGAATGCATTCTATAAAATAATTTATAGTTTTTTAAATAGAATTTATCTATTATACTTTACTTATGCATGTAAATGGAGTATTTGATTTTAGATAATATCTTTCATTACATTAGCATTTTTGTTAAGAATCTAACTAGGCAAATTAACCACAAGTTAAGCATTTACTTTTATTGAATAAATCACACGTTTTACAGTTAGAGTCACAGAATATATCATTTGGTTATGTGGTTTCTGTAACAGTATCTAATTTATAAATTAAAATAATTCTTACTTATTTTTATTACTTTTTAACTCATTTATTAATTTATTAGAAAATAAATAAAATTCTTTTTTTAAAAATACCATTTTCTTTATTTCTGTAATTATTTATGTAAATGGTTTGTTTAAAAATAAAAGCCAAAAAATAATTTTTAAAGATTAGAAACACATTTTAATTTATTTACAATTGCATCCCTTCTAAGGAGTATACACAGTTTTGAAAAATACATTACTAACGCACATTTTATCTTCAAGTTTTAAAAAAGTAGTTTAGACAGCAAAGTAATCAATCTATTGAAGAGTATTTAAAAAAATATTTAATTGGAATAAATAAATGTTTTTGCTTACGTTCAAAGGATAAGAAATTGAGGCATTTTAAAATTGATATAACTATATTTAGCTTAGGATTTAAAAATCATTTGAGAACTTAATCATTACCAGATTTTCTATGTATTTTAAAAATAGGCTATCAATTATTTATTATTAGTGCAAGTATTCTATTACATTTCGAATCAACTCCAAATAATTAATTATAAGCTTGACCATAGTATACTGTATTAGCATATATAGATAAAATATCACCCCAATCCTTTAATTAAGGAATTCTAAAAAAGCTACCATCATCATTTCGAAGTAACTTAATATTGTAATTTCCTATATACATATTCTTTAAATAGAATAATTAAGAATTTAGTATTCATTTACAATTAAAATAACATCCATCGATTCTTTTTCTCCCAAAAATTTAACTTAAAAATATTAAAAACATATTATTAAATGAAGATATGGATGGAATGGAATTAATTAATCTTTGGATTGAAAAGAAGTAAAATTAACTAACTAAAATATGATAACTTCCTACCTAATAGAATACTTTTAAAGAAGTATAATTATATCTGATAGGGTAAGAAACCTATCTAAATTCTAATTATTAAGTAAGTTCATCATAGAGTATAAACAAACCTTTATAATCTGCCTATAATTATATTTAAAAAATAACAATAATTAAACAATTTGTTATTTTTAAGTTTTCTTACATAGACTATATTTTTATCGACTAACTTTTCTTGAAGGGTATAAATAATATTTCTATTATTATTTTCTTTTAGTGATAAAATGCCTGGTGATACAATTGGATTTTTTTCCTATTTTTATGTTTTTATATTAGGCTTAGTTGCTAAAAACTAATAAATAAATAAGCTACTGATGATATTTGGACAGAAGGCTAAGTAAAGTTAACTTGTAAGATTTATGATTCAGTATATTTAAAAACTCTGTATACTAAGATTTCTCGCTTTAGAATAGATTAATAGAATAGGAAATGGATTGATTGTATGAGTTTCATAATAATTATTAATTAATTACTAATGGGTTTTAGTACATTTCATAAACATAGTAAGTAGATAACTATTTATTATATTAAAATATATTAAAGACGAATAAAAAAGAGGTAATTTACCAATTCATTTTTCAAATCAGTTCCCACTTATAAATTTACTTCTTAAATAACATTTGAAATTTACTAATAGTAAAGGATATTTGAATTTACCTTGAATAATTTCAAATGTAAAGTAATTAAGTTATGTATGATAGTAAGCTTAATAATTGTTTAGAGGAATTTTATTTACAAATTAAGCTGTGCAATATATCGATGAACTTTTAAAATATAAACAAAATTATTAATTGATAATTTGATAAATATGTAAGATTAAAAATTACGTTTTCAATTTTTTTTAAAAAATAAGTCCATCTTTATTGTATTTCTCAATTGAAATATCGGTCGCAATCATCAATTCATCACTCTTATTATATTAAATAAAAATATTTGTTCCAAAATAAAATTATTTTAAAAACTAAAAAATAAAAAATCTATTGTATTAAGATTTGAGAGAGAAAATGCTAAGTAAGTAAGTAAATAAATAATTAATTAATTAACTTACTGATACTTAGAATACATCTAAAACTTTTTTTATAGTGCCAATAAACCATTTTGCAAAGTATTAAAACCATATTTGTTATTTGTATAGAACGAAGATAAATCTATCGTTTTTAGTGAATTCATTAATACTGAGATCAAAATCTAATATAAACCAGTCGAAATTAACAATGTAAAGATTTTAATAAGTTCCTCCTGTACGAAAGTAGTGGTCTTTATTAATAAAATATTAAATAAATATCCATCAAATTTTTAATTTTCTTATAATCTATTGATTACTTTCCTTAGATGTAGTCAAATTAAAGATTTTATTTCTATCAAAAAAATACTCCTAATAATTAACTGGGTTTATGTACATTTTCTGTTCTACATGATTTCTTTCCTTGAATGGGTAAATCCAGTAACTAGTATCGTTAAATAAAATGATTGCAGGCTTTTCTATTTCTTTTTCCAAATTCTACATATTTTATGTAAATAGCATTAAATAATGTAACTTAATGATTTATAGATATTGATTTAACTTTAATTAGAGCTGTTTTCATAACAATTGAATAGTCTTATTTTGTTATTATTTAGAAATTTTCTTCTGAATATAATATAGCTAAATATACACTATCAGAGTAAATAGCCAATAAGTCACCCTAATTAATTTAACATTTTAGTTAACAAAATAAGATTTATCTTAATAATTCAATTCAAAACAAAATAATTTTTGATTAAATTACATTCTTTGATGGAAGTGCGTAATTAATCTTCTCAAATCCATCTGGTAATAAATTGGATTAAACATTAATTTATTTATCCTCATACAAAAATATTATTTCTTTCGTAGAAATTTTAGAAATAACAGCGATATCTATAGAATTTTCATAAATCGAAATTGTACTTAGTTAATAAGGGTTATTGATATCATTATTTATGCTCTTATAGAAATCTCCTGATTTGATTATGACAATAATCTAGGCTGAGTAGAAAACAAGATATTTCTAATTCAGAAAAATAATAAAATTAAAATATTAATACACAGATGTAAGGTAAACAGATTGTGTTATTAAGGTTTTGTTTAAATCAATAGAAAATTAAAAAGAAAGATAAATTACATCTAATTTAATTGATCCCCCTTATGTTATTCCTTTTACTAACTCATTGGAAGGAAAATCCCAATAAAAAGTCGTGCCATGAATAAAACTCTTTTATTTCTTTGGTAATTTATATATTTAGATAGGATTAAAAATATTTTAAATGTACATCATAGAAATGGTAACATTATATTTTTGCATCTATTATAATAGTATCTAAATTTATACTCGTCCTATTAAAAGATGCTACTTTATTTTTAAGTACAACTATTAATTTATCCTAGATTTTTATACAATATTTAGCTAGAAATATCACTAATACAAACTTTAAATTTATTTAAAAACAATACTTCCTTATTTATTGCGCAGACATACTCTCCATTAAGATCTTTATTCTCTATAAAAATGTTTACAGCTATTATCTATTTTATTATGATAGAAATAACGAAGAAAATATAATAGGATCTCATTCTTTTTAATACCCTTTTTCTTATTTTGAATTATTTTTTCAATTAAGAATATCTTAATATTAATTCATTTGCAATTATTAAGGATATTCTTGTATATGAACTCAAAGAAAAATATTTAATTTCCTTTTAAACTCTATCACCTAGTTGAATCTATCTAATCCATAAAATAAAAAATATATTGTTTTTACAAATAAATTTCAAATGAAATTTTACCACAATTCACAATTCGTATTTTTATTTTGCAACAAAAGAAAAAGCATTAAAAATATAAATTTTAAGAGTAAAGTAAAAAAAGATTTTCCTTATAAAAACCTTAATTAAGAATTAACTCCTGCTTACTACCTATTTAGCTTCAAAAAATAATATCCATAATGTTATTTTTCTATTTATTTTATAATATTAATTAATAATTTTTCTCTTCAATAAAATAGAATAAATTAAAGGGTAAATTAAAATTCATATGTAAGTATTTTCTATCTACTTTATTTTATTTTATAGGGTATTTTAATTAACATTAAAATACCAAATTTGTTAGAGATTACTCAAAGATTGGGAGGAAGTATGAATAAAGCAGTAGGATAGAGAATTTAATTGATTGTATTTTTACTTTCAATATTATTTTATCAAAGTTCAAATATTTTTTATTTTCTTACATCTTTATTTAAGTTTATTTTCTTCTTCCTAAATCCTTTAAGGTTTCATTGAAGATAAATATCTTTTGGCTTTAATACAATAAAACTGAAGCAAGTATTATTCAAAATTTTGTACAAGAAAATTTAGATAAAATTCATCTTTTTATCTGACTATGTTTCGCTAAATCTTTCATTGATTATAAATAATGAAAAATTAAATTTAATACGATTTAATAAAATACTATTTTATGAAATTACCATAGAAGATATACTAAATTGCGCTAAAGAAGTAATTTCTGTAATGTAATTAAAAGCACAAGTTCTAATATACATTTGAAAAAGAAAGTTTTTTAGTAGATCCAAAAATACAAATCCATCCATTCATTCCTTATTTAATATTTATATTTTAGTAAATAAATTTGATCATCCTTCATTATGTTTGCTAATATAAATATTAACCAAAATATAATTGGATTTTAATTTAATAATACAAATTTTCAAAAATCCTGAATAATTAGAAAAGAATAATAGTAAATTGATTGATAAAAAATAAACCTCATCACTATGTTTAAAAATTCCATTTATTTCATATTTATTACTGATACTATATATAATTCTTTATGATTCAAACAATTAAAGATAATATTAGGAAAAGAGATAAATTTTACTTCTTTAGATAAGTTATTAAAATGTTTTAGAGGTAAAATAATGTAATAATACCGAAAGAATAATTTTATTCTTAATAAATTTTTCTAAATATTAGATAAAAGAGATTTTATTTTTAATAGACATTTTTAAATTATTTTTTCAGAATAATCAAATTAGTAAACAACATGAATACTTTTTTCCAATATGAGAGACTCTTTTAAGTTGGTATAATTACATAATTAAATTTAAAAAGGAAGATATGGAAAAACATTGAGGAGAATTGAGCATTGATTCAAATTTAAATTCACATTTTTTAAATGATAGTCAACTACTCTATAATACTTTTTAAGATTATTGAATATAAACTTTCTAATTAATTATTGCTCTTATAAATAGGGAATATATTCTATTAGAGTTTAATTTTATTAAAATATAAATTAATCTACTGTTTTAAAATTCCTCTAGATATTTATTATTAAAAAAGCTATTGTAATATTTATAAAGAGAACTACTAAAACACTTATAGAAAATGTATAAAAATTAAGTAATATTGATTGATATGATATTTTATAAAAAGATATATAAAAATATTGTTAAAATTCTCATTATTTATTTTCTGTTAAATCATTTTTAATTAAAGGATTATTATACCATTTTATTTCTTATAGAGGACTATTGAGTATTTATTCAAACTAGTTGTCAACCTCAGATGATTCCTTACTCTATAAGCCTTTTTGAGAATTATCTAATAAGTAAGGGTTAGTAATTGATGGATAAGAAACATCATTCATTTCTATTTCAGTTTTTTTCTCTTAAAAGATAAACTGATCACATGTTTTTCTTGCAAAAAGTGTAGTTCTTTAATGAGCCTACTAATTATTATATGCAAATAGAGTCTAAGTATTGGCAAATATATTTTGATCTTCATTTTTAGAATTTTATTTTTTATAATTTACTCTATCAAATAAAATATTTTCATTTAAAATATACTTTTATAGATAGAAATTATTTCCTTTTATCTTCTTTTCTTTTTGGGCTAATTTTATTAATTGGTAAAACTAATCTAATATTGCTATAATATTCAATATTATCATTAACAAAAAGACTGCAATTATAACCCATCCTACATTAGATACTTTTTATATTATTATTTTAGGATCATTATCTTTTTAAAGAAGCTAGACATTAAAAAAAAAGATGATTATGAATAAGAGTATTATTATTAGGATTAAAAATGTATTCGAGATATTTAATAGTTTAGTTCTTCTCTTTTCATATTAGATTATGAAAATAACTGTAAGAAAGTGAAGCAGTTAGAGGATAAATAATGAGCATAAAATAAATTAAGGGTAATCATATTGAGTAATTATTATATAGATGATTAGTACATCCTTTAAGTTTATTAAACTTGGAAAATAAAAGCATATCTGCTTAGATGTTCTATTTATTTTTAAATCACAGTAAATAGGGTTACTAGCTTTAAATTCAGAATCAAAGAATTATATTTCTCTATTTTTAAATAGTTATTAGCAATGCATAATTTATTTAATAAATCTAACTGAAATAAAGAGGAAGGTCAGTAAGGCAAACAGAAAAGAAACTACATTTTCAGTGCTTTATTCTCCTGGGTTGTTTAGTTATAATATTGTTGCGAATATTAAAGGGATGAAAATAGAATTTTAAAATCCAATAAAAAACTTATCTACTTGAAGTTGTATTTTCTTAATAATTTCGTGACTAGAAAAGTATTTCGTGACAATCTTTAAAATCCATATTGCAAATAAAAAGTAAATTTTATTCATTCCATTTAGCATAAATGATGTTGTAAGCTAACCTCTTTATTCAAATCTATATCTAGCTCTTTGCCCTTATATCTTTTATCCAAAATATTCTTTTTAATTAGGTTAGATTGATCCTATTATTGAAATAAAATATAAATGATTAATTAAAAGAAAAAATATAAAATTTTAAGAATGAAATATTTAAATAATCAAATTATTTTTTAACACATAATATCATTCTTTTAACAAAAAAAATAATTTATGTTATAAAACTTTTAGTTTTCCTTAAATAAAATGTAATAATTTTTGAAAAATTTACCTGAAATCTTTTAAGATATAGATTCTTAATCTCCTATACTTGGCAGAAAATCTAAATTAAATATTTTAAGCATTTTTAAAGAGATCTCTAGATTTTAAGGAAGATACATATCTATATACATCCAATAATTTAAAACCTAAGCTATATTAACCATTAAAGATGAAATAATCTACGAAAAGATTATCTGAACAGGTAATAGTATGCCAGAAAATAAAATAACAGTTGTCTATGTTGAGCTACTTAAAATTTCTTTATTCCCTAAAGTTAAAGAGGGTTATAGATAAGCTTATAACTTATTATCATCATCAAGAAATCTTTAATTTTCTGCAGAAAAATCGTTACTCAATACATTACCATCTATCCCTTTTATTTAAGATGTATCTTTGAAAGAAATATAAATCTTCTTCTCTTCAACAAATTCTTAATTAGTCTCAATAGTGATTATATAAGATGATGATGACCTCTTCTTTATTGATAATTTAAACTATTTTAAGTCTTATATTTCAATATTTAACATATCTAATAGTGATGCTTCATTATTATTTGGTAGGACTATATTATCTGAAAATTCCATTTTTATTTTATTCCAACTATCACTAACACTTTCAATCTTAACTGTTAGAATTTTTTAGCATTATTCAAAATCTTTTCCTATTATTTATAAAATGAATGAATCAATCAATCATTTAGAAGCTAATTAATATTTTTAAATTACCTTTTGAATCACAAATTATGCAGGTATTAGATCCACTTTAAGGATAATATCCTTATGGACACTGATTTAAACACTGATTTATAGCTAACAATAGATTTTCATTGCAAGATGTGCAACTATTTTAAGTACCTCCATTACATTTCTTGCAGGAATTGTTGCATGGTAAACATGTTCTGTCTATTTCTGGATAGGTTCCATCTGGACATTCAATATGACAAGATTTATCATTAAATCTATAAGCTATCGATGAGCATTCCTTACATAGATTAGTATCATCCTCGCACTTATTGCATAGTATATTACAATTCTAACATAATCTTTATTCCCAATTTGCATAAGATTTTGGAGGGCATACTGTTAAGCATTATCCTTAATAAGCTAAAAAGTTGCAATTTTTTATACATTCATTGTTTTAAAGAAACCACCCATCTTTACAACTTAAACATTCTTTAGATGATGATCCAAAGCAAGTGTTGCAAGTATTATCACATATTTAGCATTTTTTTGTTGATATATCTCCATAATATCCATTAGGGCAATTATTTACACATCTAATGATTAAATAATGAAATTATAAAAATAAATAGTAAAAGTAATAAATTAATTACTTGGAATTATATTCGAATGCCAAATCAGAACACTCAAGGCATTAAGTTGTTGGATCCTGGCATGAAGAACAAAAAGGATGGCATAAAGTACAGATATTATTCTCTTAAAAATACTTACTCCCACATTTAGAAACACAATAGTTATCTTAAATCAAACTTGGACATTTATTTATACATTATCCTCCAAAATAAAATAATTCAATTTTACAAGTTAAACAATCCATTTCTGAAGGTCCCTTACAAGTATTACAAGTATCGTGGCATCGTTAGCAAATATGATTATTATCGTCATTAAAATAATTTTCTGGACATTTAATAAAACATTATTCATTTAGCCTATAACCTTAATCGCTACATCTTTTAATAATAAAAACAATTTGTGAATTTTAATTTATTAGCAGAAGAAAACTTTTTAATTAAAGTTATGTAAAAATACTGTTTGCATTTATTTGATGAATCTTAGCATTCAAAACAAGCAAGCTAACAATCATAGCATCTATTTAAATTTTAGTAAGTTTATTAAGGACAAGAATCTATACATTGCTTTTTATATTCAAATGTATTTTGGGGACATGTATTAGTGCATTTTCCATTTTGATCTAGAAATAATTTATACTCACATTAGATACACTTTTCAGAATTGTTACAAATCAAGCAACCTTATGTACACTTGGTACAAGTGAGATCTACATCATTTCCAAAGTATTTTTCAGGACAAGTTTTAACACAGGAAAACTCTTCTTTATAAAGATATTAAAAAGGTTTACATTTTTTACACTTATTTTATTTCTCTACACACTCTAAGCAAAGGGTAGAACATTGCTAACATTATTTAAATGAATCTGCATAATAACCTGAAGGGCATTAATCTAAGCATTATGCATTTAAATAAAATTGAGGGCATTAATCCAAACATTTATTTTTTTCAAAATATTTATCTCTTTAGCAAGCTATGCACTATTTAAAAATTATTTATGAAAATGGGTAAAATTTATAAAATTTACTTAATTTTGTTCTATTCCACTACAAGTTAAGCAATTCTTATAACATGGTTGGCATTCTTTTTTGTTGATATCCTAATAATAACCTTCTTTTTTACATGAAGCCACACATAAACCTGTGTCAATTTCTTTATAATATGAAGATACACAAACCAAACATTAGGCTGTAGAATCTTTACATTAAGAACATGCCTTATTGCAAATTGTACAAGTTTTATTAGAAGAGTTATTAAAAAATCCATTAGGACAGGTAATATAACATTTATTTTATAATAAATAGGCATCTGTTACACAGCTAGTACAAGAACTGGGGTTCTTACAATCAAAGCAAGGAGAACAGCTCTTACATTAATAATCTCCTAAATCCTTATAATATCCTTACTAACAATCATACCTTTATGTACAATTAGTAGATGTTAATACACATTCTATACATTCTGTTGAACATTAAATGCAAGCTCTTTATAATCTAATTTCATTTTATAAAATTGTTATTAAAAATTCTAATAATGTATTTTATATGAGTTTTTTGATTGTAAAATCAATTTAAATTTATTCTAGATAGATTTTTTATGATATTAAATATTGTAATATGTATTATCAAAAAGTTAAGATTATGGTAAAAATTATAAATGGTATATATAGAATTTAAAATCAAGAACTTTAAATATTTGAAAGAATGTCTTTTAGAATTCTAATTCAATTTAATATGATGATTTGAAATAATTTAAGAAGAATTATTATAGTTATAATATATCACCTTTTTATCATTTTATTTTGTTTTTTGAACTTTAAATATAATATATGGGATGGGTTTTATTTTAAATCCTAAATAAAATTATTAAAATTTACTTATTTCTAAAAATTAATTAAAACTAAAAAACTTTAAATGATATACTCATCTTTATAGTAACCTTTAGGACAATCTGGTTAGCAAATTCCTTAATAAAAGTAACCTTAAATGCATACACAATCATCAGCTGTTTTATCATATTGTTTATTGAGAGAAGGACATTAACAATTAAGTGAAATATTTAATTTTCCAGAAACACATTTAGTACAGTTTTACCCAATGCAGCTTTCACAATTATTAGGACATTCTTTTTCAATTTTATAAAATTTATTATAAAGCTAGAAGTTAAATTATTTTTGGTTAGAAATTTAATATTAATTGAATAATATTCTTAAAATTAAACTATTAAAATATTGTTTTACATTCACAAATATCATTGTTTTTTTAATTTCTATAATATCCTTTAGCACAAGAACAAATACTATCTACGGAATCTGAATCACAAAGATCACATGAATTACTATTTGTACATAATTAACATCCGGGTATACATCCTAAAATAATATATTAAATTATTTTAATAAGAATTTTTCTAAATGATTTTACTTGTGCATGTAAATGGAGCATTTGATGATATATAATATCTGGAATTACAAGTGCACTGATTTTAAGGATTTAATTATGCTGGCTAATTACATGTTATGCATTTGCCAATATTTAATAAATCGCAGGTTTTACAGTTAGCATTACAGAATATATCATTTTATTGTGTAGTTTCTGTGATATCATCTATTTTAAAAGTAAGCGAG
This sequence comes from Tetrahymena borealis, assembly GCA_000260095.1. Classification (NCBI taxonomy): domain Eukaryota; phylum Ciliophora; class Oligohymenophorea; order Hymenostomatida; family Tetrahymenidae; genus Tetrahymena; species Tetrahymena borealis. The sequence goes on along the minus strand of JH651293.1, from coordinate 167,010 downwards.
CTTTGTATTGATTATTTAATTTATAAATTTCATTTATTTGGTTAGAATATTTTTTAGATTTAATATCTTTTTATGAAGAAATATAGCCCAAATGTAAAAATTATTATCTCAAATTAATTATTAATTTTAATAATAATTTATTTGAAACAAATCTAAAAGTTAGAGTTATTTCAATGATAAATATTTAGAATAAGACCCTCAATATATTTAATACTCCGATATATCAAGGCTCTATTATTAAGAAGCCTTTTAAGAAAAAATATTTTTTTTGGGGAGGTTTTCTGTTGTATTTGTAAATAGAAGTTTTAATATTCTTAAATATATTTTAATTTAATTACAATTGCATCCAACATCGGGGTTGTTAATAGTTTTGAAAAATACAGGATTCACGCACATTTTATCTTCCAGTATATTATTGGTAGTAGTTGTATTAACAGCAAAATAATTTTCCTATTTAGTATGATTTTTTAAATAGTATTTTTAATAAGAATTAATAAGTAACAATTTTACATTCAATGGAATATAATTTTAATAAACACTTTAATTAAAAGGAAAAAGTATTATTTTATTTATGATTTAAAAATCATTTGAGAACTAAATCACCACCAGATTTTCTATTTTATATCAATTAAAATATGAATATTAACATTTGTAAAAGATATATTTACATTGTGAATTAATCCCAAATAATTAATTATAAGATTGGCCATAAATGACTGTATTGGTATATATAAATATTATTTCATCCCAATCCTTAAGCTAAGAAGTTCTATAAAAGGTCCCATCTTCATTTCTTAGTAACTTAAAATAGCTATTTCCCATGTACATGTTCTATAAATATTACAATAATATGTTTTAATTTATTATTTAAATAAATTTAATTTTATTTTGTAATGTAAAAGTAAAGAAAAATATATAAATTTCTCCTTCTACCTTATAGAATACTGTTAATTAAGTGTGATTATATCTTAAAAGATTAGATGTTGTTCTAAATTCCAATTAATTATTAGTTTCATCTTATATTACTAGTAAGCCATTATTTACCTAAATAATAATTATATAATAATTAATTTAAGCTAGTAAGTTTTTAAATAGTATTACATATACTATATTTTTCTGCAAAAGTTTTTCAGTAGTTGTATATATCACTCTTTGATTATTTTCATCTTTTATTGCATAAAATCCAGAATATTAAACATTATCTTCCTACTTTTTTTTAAATCGAATTAGTAATATACAAATTATACTAAAAAATTACTATTTCTATTTGAATTGAAGGATTAGCTAAATTGACTTTGAGTAGCTTATCTTATGAAAATTTTTAGACTTTTAACAGTATGATATTTGGCTATTATAATAAGTAGTAGAGTTTTAATGAGAATTCCTGATTAAATAATATTACTTCAGGTGTTGTAATTAATTATTTAACATAGTAAGTAGATAGCTATTTTAAGATAAAATTGTTAAGAAAGTTAACTATGAAAGTGTAATTTATTACTAACTTATCATAAGTTGAAATGCCATTTTATAAATTTACTTTAAAAACTTTTCCGTTTTCATCTACTTAAAAACTATTAATATCATCTATCTATATTAAATTTAATAATTAAATTGACTAATAAATAATATTTTGATTTATTTTTAATAATTTGCTTTTTATTTACCATATGACAAAAGCAATAAAAACAGATGTAGAAGGTTTTTCTATTATTTTTAAAAAAATTAAGTTATTAATTAAATTATTCTATAAACTAATATTACTTATCGATATTTAATGATTTTATTAATCCATCCTTATTGTAAAAATCAAGTAAGCTGCGACGCATTATCATTAATTCATTATTCTTAATTTTTAGGTTTAAAAATTATTCATAAATGATTTCTAAAAATTACTTAATTCCTCAATAACAAAAATAAAATTTAATGAATACCATCTAATTATAATTGTAAAATTAAACTAGAATAATAAAATAAATTCTCTATAGTATCTGTTAGGAGGAAATAAATAAACTCAAGATTTACTGTATTTAAATATACGTCGCATGCTTCGTACAGTGATGCAGTAAACCATTTTGCATAAATTTAAAACCATAATTTGTCTAAATAAGAAACAAAAGTAAATATTTAATTTTTGTTGGAGAATTCAGTAACCTTCAGTCCAAAATCTAAAATAAACCAATCAAAATTAAGAATGTAGATATCTTAATAATTTCCTCCAGTTCTAAAATAATTTTCTTTATTAATAAAATATAGAATATAATTCATTATTTATTTAAAAACACTATCAATTCAAAATTTACTATCTCTTGAAGTAGTCATATTAAAGATTGAATAATTATCCCTAACAAAATCTTGATAATTAACTTAGTTAATAATCATCTACTATTCAGCATGATTTCTAGAACGATATGGATAAATCCAGTAATTCTTATCGCTAAATAAAACAATAGCAGGTTATTCTACTTCTTTTTCCAAGTTCTATATATTAATATAAAATAGAAATTTATTAGAATTTTAAGAAAAAATTATAATAACTAACTTTGATTAGAGATGTTTTCATAGCTATAGCATAATCAGATCTAGTAATTTTTTGAAAATTTCCTTAAGAATATAATATAGCCAAAAACTCCTTTTTATAGTAAACAGCCATTATATCACCCTAATAAAAATATAAATAATAATAATAAAAATTAAAAATAGAGTAAGTAATTAAAAATAAAATTAATTCATTAATTGATTTACATTTTTTGAAGGAAGAGCATATATAATTTCCTCAAATCCATTAGGTAATTAATTGGATTAAACCTGAATCTATTTATCCTCATATAAAAATATGATTTCTTTTGTAAAAATGTTAGAAATAATTGCAATATCTTCAGAGTTCTCATAAATAGATACAGAAGTAAGTTAGTAAGGATTATTGATGTCATTATTAATAACCTGTTAGATATTCCCCGATTTGAATATGATGATATCTTATGCAGAGTAGAAAATAAGTTATTTCTTTTTTTATAGATTTGAAAACAAAGTTATAAAATATAATAATGTAAAATGAGAAACAATTTTAAATAATAATAAAAATAAATCCAAATTACGTCCAATTGAATAGAGCTCCCTAAAGTTATTCCACTTTTTAATTGTCCCTAAGGGTAAAACCAATAAAAAGTCTAGCCATGAATAAAAGTCCTTTATTGCTAAGGAAATAGAATATGATATTAGATTTAAAATATTTTAAAATACTTCATAGAAATGATAGCATGTTATTCTTTCATCTGCTATAATTGTATCCAAGTTTACGCTTGTATTATTAAACCATGCAGTTTTATTGTTTAGTACAACTAATAATTTATCCTAGTTAAGAATATAAAGTAGAGATAACTTAAAATTAAATTATATTATAATCTTACCTCTTTATTTACTGCGCACTCATACTTTCCTTACAAGTTTTTACTCTCTATGACGATGTTAATAGATATTATCTATTTTATTATTAATACTAAACCTAAGAAAATACTATATAATCTCATACTTTTTAATAACTTTATTATTATTATTATTATAATTATATTTGTAATTAATTAATTAGAACTAATATTAAGGTATAGTTCTAAATTTTTTTAATAAATTTTAAGTCGTTTTGAATAAAAGGAAAACATGAAAGGAAACTTATTACTTTTTAATTATGATCCACAAAATTAAATCTATTCACATAAAAACATAAGGATTAAAATTCAATGATAATTATAACAATTAAATTCTAAAAGAAATTCACCATTAATTTTTGTAAGTTTGTAAAAATAATCATACAAGATATTGTATTTTTTTCCTTTGCAAATTTGCCAGATTTGAGATTTTAAAAAAGTGTAAAATCTCGATTGATTTTTATTTATTAGATTAGTGGAGGAAAAATAAGAGGATATTATATTAATCATCCTTAATTTTTAAAACTTGTCACATTGTTTAATATAGATAAATTTTCAGAGATACTTCAATTTACATAACGATAGATATTAAAAGGCATTAACATATAATCTATTTAGCTTCAATCATAAGAAATTAATTAATCTTCAAAGTATTTATTATTTAAAAAGATAGGTCATTTCCTTAATATTTAAAAAAGTAAATAATATATAATTTGTAGCCATCCTCCTAAATATTTTAATAAATTAAAAGTTATGGAAATCTAGTACTTTTTACCATTTTTTCATTGAAGAATAACCTTACTTAGTTTCAGAAAGTAAATTGTCTTAAATAAATACTAGAATCCAAAAATTAATTATTGTTATTAAATAATAAAAGTAATAAAATTTATGTTACAACCTAATAGAATTTATTCTGATTAGATAATAATTAAATTAGACCTTAATACCTTGGTAAAATAGCAAATCTTTTAAATCAAAACCCTGATTAGAGTTAAACTTTCATTCAAATCTGTAAATATTTAAACAACAAATAACATATGGATGTACTAAAAAAATTGAATTCTATTTAATAAAATTCATATAAAATTAACAATATTAATGAATTTCTTCATATATAAAATTTATCTTTCATTCTATCAAGCACATAGATCTTATTTTCTTTGGTATCTAGGTATTTCCTGATTTAAGGGATATTTTCAACTCTAGAAATGTATTCAGTAAAGATACTAATGTTAGGATAAACATATTATAAGTACTTCAAGAAATCATAAAATAAAATATCAGCATAGGTGAAGTTACCAACTAAAAATTCTTAATCTCTAAGCTATTTTTTTAGTTTCTATTAAAAAAGGAATTTAATTTAATAAAAAATATGATAGAAGTATTTACCTCTAATACTAAGAGATAGTTTTCGTTATAAAGAGTTTCTTTATTTTATTTGAAAGAGGGGTCCATAGATGAACTAAATATTAATTATCTTAAATCTTTAATAACACCATAGACTTAGAAAATAATAGCTTCATTTTAATTGAAAGACCCATTTGGATTCTATCCAAGTAATTCATTTCTCTAAAATTTCTTGATTAAATAAATAGGGATAGCAATAGATTCAGTCAAAACAAAATCTCCATCAATCAAATAAGGTAGATTAGGGAAATTTGATTTTAATTCATTCTTATCTTTATTTATCCATTCTTCTCCATCACTGCTGTAGTGCTTTTCTTAATATTCTACACCTAAATATTCAAGTAAAATACGAATTGGTTGAGCAAATCCTCTAAGATTCCAATATCCAAGTATCATCATTTTTTATTTTATTTTAATAGTTTAATTTATTTAATTATCAATTATATTGTGGTTTAGATATTTTGGAATTTAAAGTCATTAAATTTTAATTATTAAGGTAATTTAAAGAAAGATGTCCTTAATTAATAATATAAAGAAGGTAGATTTATATCAACAACAAAAAATGTGAAATATACAGCTTAAATTTTCAAAATAATAGCTCCAGTAGGCTTATTTATCATAGGATTATATTTTTATAAAGTATTGCTTGTTAAGTATTATATTATCTTTATAATCAGTTATTAAGTAGGTATTCAAAATATAGAAACATATTTATCTTTTTTCAAAATTTAATTTCTTTGGCGCTTATTATTACTAACTTTATTTCTGGATTATTCTTTAATTGCATTAACAACATCGCAGAATATCTAAAATGAGATACTAATATTATCAAACCTATAAATTAGCGCTGAAATTGTAGATTTTCAATTAAGGTTATAAATTTAAAATTATTGACTATTCTAGAAGGATTATCAAAAAATTTAGTTTTATTTTTA